>VDFB02370880.1:0-11897 GCA_007258455.2 Sequoia sempervirens
AACAAAAAAAAAATGATTTTGCTGCAGTAAGAAGAGTAAGATGATTTTCATTTTATTTCTTTTGTTTTTTTAAAAAAATAATGATTTACAAATCTTATATTAAAAATTTGTAACAGTTTACCACAGTAAAATTAAACATTGTAGATATTTTTTATCAAACAATTTGGATTGCATTTAATAATATTCCATGATTTTTTTTCCTATTTTTTTTGTTCTGATGCAACCACTACAACCCCCTGTTCTCTATATGGTTGTTAGTTTGTATTAAATTGTTTTTTTATGGTTCATTTTTTATAAATTTAGATGAATTTGAACAAAATATCTAAATCTTTCTTATTTTTAAAATATGTAGGGATTACAATTTGAAAATGTCTTAGAGAAAAAAAATCAGCCTTCTATCAAGCATTTTTTTCCATGGTCAAGTACATCCGAAGTTGTAGCACCCAATGAATATCATAATTTTGATTTAAATGAAGACTTAGATACTTTGTGGTACACTGAAGAGTATGCTGATGAATATCAAATAAGAGAAAACAATACATAGAAAATAAAAAGAAAACTTGAAGTAAAATGAGAATTTTGTGAGGAATGGAAAGTAAAGTTTAAGTGGCTGAAATGTACAATATATGAAGGAAAAAAAGTTATAAAATGCATATATTGTGAAACACATAATGCAGCTGGACCATGGGGAGCAGGTAATGGTTGCACTAATTTACAACATGATTCATTAGTTACTCATGCCAATTCAAACATTCATAAGATTTCACCAGCTAAATGGACATGTGGGAATGAAAAGAAAGCAAAACCTATATAGAACATATAGCAAATGTTGATGACATTAACAAGGAAAGAGTCATCATAACTATGAAATTAGTTTTTTGGATGGTTCAAGAGGATTTACCCCTTTCAAAATATGAATCACTTTGCTCCCTTGAAATGACATTACAGTTACCAAACATGCCAAAGAATAAGGACTATAATTCATACACAAATCAGATGGTTGCAAATCAATTTCTTTTTGCTATATCTAAGTATCTTAAAGAGGTACAAACTGCTAGAATGTTGGATAGTCCTTTTTTCTCTTTGATGTTGGATGAAAGTACAAATCATAGTTTAGAGAAGCATCTTATCATCTATGCAACTTTTTTAGACACAAAAGGGTTGGGGCAGCCAACTTCACAATTTTTAAAGCTCATAAATGTTTGTGATGGAAAAGGAGAAAATGATTTATGATGCAATGAATATTTTAAAGGAAGAAATGGGGGTTTCAAATACACACTTAATAGTTGTTTCCATAGATGGTGCTTCATCCATGGTTGGCAGTGAAAATGGGTTTGTTTCTTTTATGAAAAAAGATGTTCCTAATCTTGTAGGTGTTCATTGCATTGCTCATCGTGAAGCTTTAGCTGCATCAGATGCTTCCAAAAAAAATCTTGAATTGTTATTTGTTGAGAAATTAGCAAATAAGGTGTATTCTTGGGTACATAATTCTACTAAAAGAAACAAGGAACTCATTTCTTTACAGGAAGTCATGCAACTTGAAACTCTTGAAGCTCTTCAAATTCATGGAGTTAGATGGCTTTCAAGAGGACAAGTTATTGAAAGGCTTGTTGTATTGATGCCTCCTATATTGACTTTATGGAAAAATGAAAAGAGAGAGTCATGGTATGATAAGGCAAGAATATTTTCAGTTCAATTTTGTTTACACATGCTTGCAAATATAATGCTTATGTTGAACAAGCTAAATAGAAAATTTCAAGAAGAGTATGTTGATGTTACATCATTAGGGGCATCTATTGATATTACTATAAACACTTTAAGTAGGTGGTTTATGAGAAGTGATACATTTGCTGATGGTACCTGTTACTTATCTAAATTCTTGGATGCCTCTAAATATGGTTATTTAGAGATTACTGATAAAGAGGGCATTGTTCATAGGCATGAATTGCGATTTGTGGCAATTTCACATGCACATGGTGATTATGTTGATTCACAAAAGCAATCACTAAAACCTTGCATTGATGGTTCATTAGAGAGTTGTAAACAACTTGCAAAAGAATATGTTCAAGCACTTATAGATTGTTTGAATGGAAGATTTCCCGATCTTGTGTTTTTCAACTCTGTAAAGTTGTTTAGTCCTTTTCATTCTCTAAAGGATACTCGTGCGAGAGAAGATAATTCAAAGCGTTGGCTTGATAATATTTTTCAACACATGCAACATACTTTATGTGAGGGAGAAGAAAATGAAACATCATTTAATGTTGAAGCTTGTAAAAAGGAGTTGCATATATTTGTTGATACTCTTCGTCTTAGTTGTGAGGGATTATCAATGAAGGAAGCTTGGAGGGTTTTTTGTGTCATAGACTCACAAACAAGTTTTCCACACATGACAAAGCTATGGAAAACAATCCTTACTATTCGAGCAAGTATAGTGGCATGTGAAAGAGTATTTTCAAGGAAAAACATAATAAAAGATATCCGACGAACAACTCTAACATTAGATATATCAGATGCTTTGATGAGAGTGTCTCTAACAATGCTTGATGTATTAGCAGTCGAATGGAGCAGAGTGTATGAAATTTGGAAATATTCCAAACAAAGAAGAATTTAAAATGTTTTAAAAGTCATTTTTTTGTTCACATTTGTAATGGTGATGTATCCCATATGAGGCAGAACACACCAATGCATTATGATTCATTAGTTTTATTTTAATATCAGTATGTTACAAGTTATATGCTAATACTATCACTAGCACTTGCACCAGAAGGGGTGCAAGGGTTACACTGATAGAGAAGTATATGTAAGAAAACATGCTAAGTAGCTTTCATTGTAGTGTTCATATAAATTTGTAATAGAAGCTTGAAATACATACAAAAGATATTTTTTTTACAAATGTTTGGAACAAATAGAATTTGCTTTGAATTAAATTTTTTGATATAGCCATTTGAAGGAATGATTCATAGTAGTTTCATTTGTGATGCTTTTATAGTTGATGTTTCCACATGCTTGTATGAAAAGAGTCTGCATCAAGAAGCTTTTGTTGTCTAGTCACTTGTTCCTAAACATGGAAAGAAAAAGTTAGAACACTTACATCATAATTACATCGATTGTTTTATTTGGAAAGTAAAAAGCAAAGGAAAAAATAAAATTAGTTGGTAGAAGAAGGAACTATAAGAGAGAGTATTCTTTTGGGTGGCATCTTAGGTGCACTTGATCCAAAAATGAAAAGAACTACAATTATTAAGCAACCACCTGTAGACCATGAAGATGTGAGTAAATTAGTTGGTAATTTATGTGTAAAGCATATACTATGAAGAGCATATTAATAAGAATTAAGTAAAATTTGATGCAGAGAAGTTCGAAAGTAAAAATGTGTACCTGTACTCTCATAATGAAATTAGATGTAGTCGGAGCTCTTCCTTTTTTTTTTGACAATTGCGTATGAATATGCATATAAAGTAATTGTTCTTATTAAAGATATCAAGTTTCCACAATCCGTATCATAAATTTGTATTGCTTCTTGTTTTGATGCTAAATTTTTTTGACACAATCAAAACCAGAAGCAATACAAATTGTTCTTATGCTTAAAAAATTGTGAATATAAAATTGTGAATATGGAAACACAAACTCAACGGCAAATAAATAAACGGGAGGAAAATCATTTACATAAACCTAAACGGAAACGGACTTATACAAAATTTGGCGAATCGGAGCGTGCAACATCACCCACCAGAAATTTTGAGAAAAAATTGGCTAAAATTTCATAAGAATGAAAAAGTTTGATCCCTGGATAATTTTTTTTTTAAACACGTAACCCCAACGGAGAAGGTGACGTCATTTAAATCTAAAGTTTTAAAACCTGCCTGGACTTTAATACATCAGGGCCGCAAAGTTAACTACTGTGAATTGCATGATTCCTGAACAGGTATCAAATTATTAAGAGTGATAAAGCCACGTGGCCATTCGAAACGGGTAGACAAAAGAAACCATCGGTAATGGTGGTGGAAATAGCCCATGCAACTTCCTAATAACAGCGTAGAGCGTTGGCAGGAACAAGCGCAACCGCAGGATGAGGGAAGATAATGTATCACTAAACTGCTCATCACGAAATAGCATGCCGGTGCTGCGCATCAATTCCTGTCCTCACAACATCATGAATTCAGCACAAAATGTAAAATCAGGCTGCATAGAGATTTTAACATAATGGGTTTCCTGTGTCGCAGTGCTTTCAGGAACGTGGGCCTTTCGGTGGGTTGTTCATACAGTCTCAGAAAAGCAAAGGGCATCTGCATAGATGTGCCATATAACTTCAGTGGAAAATGGAACTCGGCCATTAAATTTGTACTAATTATTTCTATGGTTGCAGGAAGACTCCGATCATTTTTCCCCTGGCCTTCACAATTAACAGTTGGTGTTGCTGATAATTCATATCTCCACAGAAGATCCATTGTAATAAAATACAGAGATGCAAATCAGATTCTCTGGCTAGAGTCCGCCCAACATAGAACGCCTCGTGAGTAAAAGAAAGTCAACACAAAGAGGCTTATAAATTCTAATGTGCTACAGGCCTTTGTTAGTCAAAGCTAATCCTGTTCAGCTAGTAATTGACTCAGTTTGTTTGATAAAATATTTTCTTCATCTCCATTGCATAAGTGGAAAGTAACAATATATTAGACTGTTGTTTGGTTTAGAGGTAGCTTAGTTTACATTCTTAACCTCACTTATGTAATTGTTTTTGTCTAGAGCCTTGCTAATTTCTTTTTTTTTTTACTTCTATTTCATGGCCTGCTTCTATCATGCCTATTCTCCAAGCTTTTGTTGGTCATTTCTGTTTAAATATTGCTAAAAATTGCATTTTTTTTTTAAATTGGACAAGGAAACCGTTTAAACCCACAAATTGGCAAAAAAAATTGTGCCAGAAGGTTTGTTCCCAAAAATTTTCCAATTTAATTGTAATACAAAGAATTTCATTACAATTGTTTGATCCCAATAGTAAACTTGATGCCATATGGGAACTCAGGGCTATCATAATGAGGCACAACTAGCTCAAAAGATGATAGTTGAGCACTCTTTGCTGAAGCATATTTTCTGAAGTAATTATATGATTTTGAGTCTCTATTTGTATTTATTCTCTTTTCTTTCAATAATTTACCAGGAAAAGGTGTAGTTAGACCTTGCCTTGTACTGTACATAACTAAGAGCTTCCCTGAAAGATTTCAATTTTTACCATCCATGTGAAGAATAGGCAGAAGTAAATAAAATTTTCAATTTATTTTGAAGTTTGAAGGTTTATTAGTTTTTACATAATGCATGCAAGTGTATAAGTAAAAAACAGAAGTGAAAACTATGACCATAATTACTACTATTACCAAGAACAGACGCATATAGTTGAAACAGTAAACATAAAATAAGTAAGAAACAAAAGTAAAATATTGTCAAAGAAACAGAAGTAAAAACATACTTCGATGTTCTTCTCCAATACCTTGTCTGCCGCAAAGTTGTGGTAATTTTTCCTTTACACTATGCGGCTTGGGAAAATTTCTTTAGACAGAAAACCTTTTTCATGTAAAGTGATATTATTCAATCGGAAAAAGACCACAAGAATATGGCAGCTTGGGAAAATTTCTGTAGACAGAAAACAAAAATGAGGCCTAACAGCACAAATAGTTTCCATAACCTTAATCCCCCTAAAATAAATGTACTTTGTTGCAAAATAAGTAGATTTAATATCTTTTTAAGAACAATATTAAGCAATGTTAAAGTTGGCAGGAGTCAGGGCGGTGGCAAAGGTGGACAAAAATAAATATCTTCACATTTATTGCAATCAATTTTTCACATTTATTGCAATCTGATCGACTACCAGATAATTAGATTGATCGCATTTACTTGGGGATAACAATCCCATCCAATCTACCAGCAGTGATAAGATTTAAATTTTCTTTAAATGCGTACACTCCTAAACGATCATCGAAGGAGGAATGAATTTGATATGATTTCGTATTAAATTGCAACTTTCCTGTATGCTAACATTGCAACTCTATGTTTATTTGACAATATACACGTCGGCAAATAAGTGAGTGGTCACCTGTTTCTTGGGAGGGAGTTTTGAGGCGTGAGACTTGTTTCCGCTGAAAGCTCACACTATATATAGCCTATTAGCTAATAAATCAAATTTATAACAGACTTTGAGGTTTTTTAAATTTGAGATGAATGGACAACAAGTGAAAAAGTCGTCATCTTTTTCAACCTATTCCAAGAGATGGTTGCCTAGGTATTGACAATGCTTCTATGGGAGAGAGGAGGCATGTGCCTTATGCTGAAAATGTTCTTGTCCCTCGCCTATCAATGCATTATTATATAAAATTTGACTTGTAGTAAAAAAAAATAATTGTCATGCGAAAGGCAATAATGAAGACTAAACCGTAGAAAAAAAATTCATGATGGGCAAGGTGGACCATCAAATTTAAGCCCTGAGAGAATTAGGGGGAGTTGACTATTTACATAGAATAGATAATTAATTGCATGAATGAGTGAAGTGGATTTGATTGATGAGTGGGACAAGGAGAAAGTTCGAGTGAACTTATTAGACTTGGTAGTCAACTAGGTGAGTTCAAATTAATTCTTTAATTTAATAATTAATTAATTGAATTATTGGTACACGTGAGGTGGAAATTAATATTTAATTAATTTATTTGTGGACAATGTGTGGATAAATAAATAAATAATTAGATATATATAGATAATTAAAGGATAATTATGTACAACCAATCTATTAAATGTATAATTATATTAGCTAAATTTAATTAAATTATTAGACATTAGGAGTATTAGGTGATGAGGTGATGATGCATGTGTCTTAGGTGATGAACACGTGATAAGGTTCTAGGAGATGAATGAATGAATTAGGTGATGATTGGATGAAATTGATTATTAGGTGAAGGTGACATTATTTAGGTGTCTACAGGGAGCTAGGAAAAGGTTTGTTGTTGGTGGTTTTTTTTTTTTTTAAAGATCAATCATTAACTTATAGATACTTTAACTTTGTTTTCATTCAGTTATGGCTTACGAGGAATTATCTTTTTAGGATTAGAGACTAATAAGGTTCAAGGATGGAATATCTAACATATTAAACTTTATGCACGCGTTACATTCATGAGTTGGTTAGGATTAGATGTTATGGTTTCATCTTAGGTGATAAATCTTAAAGTTATATTCTTCAATGGTGACTATTGTAATTCCTAACCTAGAGATGGGATTTATTGCCTATGGATTGTGATAGCTTCATAAAAAGAAAAGAAAAAAAGAGAAAAGGATGAGAAAAATAATCACAAAAAAGAGAGAAGGAACAAAATATAGATATCACAAGAACTCAATTATTTGGGTGATTTAAGTAATTTCTATCGGGTCTATAGACATGTGAATAGTAGTAAGGCTTTGAATGAAGCCATATGTAACTATTTTGAGGCTATAGAAACATGGTTGGTAGTAAAGCAATAGTTTTTTTCTCACCAATCATTTCTTTCTAATTACATTATATAATTTCGAATAAACCCCTAATTAGTTATATTTGTAACTGTTGTCACTCAATATTGCGCCCTTGTTAAGTTGTAGAACTTAGCTTATTGGTGAAACATGGGATCCTTTCTAGGTTTGTGGGTCACCTATGATGAAAAAGAATCTCTAGAGAGGGTTGGTTCTCCTAGATTTATCACTTGAACTAAACTAAACTAATGATGCTTGCTGAGAAAAGAGAAAAAGATAACTTGAAAATGAAACCTAAACTCTAAAAGGTGATGCACCAAATGATTCTTTCAAACCTACACTGCTGTTTTGGAACTTACAATATGACCAAAATGCACAAGTTGCTTCAACACAACTCAAGTTTCTACATGCTTACACATAAGTATTTCGCAGGAAAGATGAGGCATTTTTCAATTCTAAAAGGAAAAAACAATTATCTTCACAATTAGAAGTTTCCAAAACTACTATCATAACCTATGACCTGCATAAAGCATGCATATTTCAGCAAGAAGGTGCTTAAAGAATGAGACATAGATTGAGGATTCATATCAAATCATAGAAAATACATCTATCATTCATACATGCACACAAAAAACAGATTGGAGAAGGCAAATTACTTGCCTTTAATTGATCAAAAGAAGTGTTACATAGCTGTGTACAAATCTGAAAGTGGAGTTTCATTGCTGCTCCAGCTAGAACTCCAAAAAGTTAAGTTACAATACTAAGACTCGAGAAAAAAACTAACTAAAAATCCTGCCTAAGGCTTGCTTTTTTGTTGTTCGAACAACTTACAAGATAATAGGAACATGTGTGTAAGAGAAAAGGGTAAGTCTTTACTTCATCTTGCTGAGTCAAACTCTTTTGGTCGTCCAAAACAATAATCCCTACTTTGCAGCCCCTTAACAAGCTCCAAAAAGGTGTTGAGAGTGTTGGAAAAGACTTTCCTTGACCCCTTCTACCATCAAAGCACCTAAAACAGCTCCTAGATGTTGATAAATGCTTCAAAAGTGAGTCAAAACTGCCCTCTATTCTCTCCACTTTGCTGGACAGTTCACTCAACCTCCCCCTTGATGCTTGCAACTACTCATAATTGCCAATAAATATCTTAACTGCTGCAACTTCCTTTCCTTAAGCTTTTAAACATGTGAAAAAAGGTTTGAAATGTTCAAACAGCCTTAAGGGGACGTAGGATTAGATTACTAGGACTTGCCACCTTGTCAATGAGTTTGTTTGATCATTATCAATGTTATTGTAGGCCTTAGTGGAAGCTCTTATAGGATGATTTATCAATGAAAACATTTAATGCACTGTGTCAAAACCCACTTTCATCTATGCCTTGCACAGGTCTGCAATGGCCTGTAAGTTGTCCATGCTTCTAGTAGAAATTTTTTCCCATGGTTTACTATCAAATATGATAAAATAGTCACAACAATGCTCTGTGTTTCTCTTGCATCACATGTTTGATCCTTTGGTCTTTGCTTCTATTTCACTATTTTTTGAAGACTTCATGACTTCTGTTCACTCCACTGCCACATAAGCTTATAATAGTCATTAAATCTATGTGATCTACTCCTTAAAACTCAGTGTGATGGTTCTTTGCTTGCATGATATGACAGCAACTTGTCACATGAACTGTGAAATACCCTTAAACTACTGGCTATACCTCATTTGAAGTCTCTTTTTTTAAGACTGCCACCATGACAGTCTTAATGGTTGTACTCTTGAATATGTTAACTGTGCATTTGATCTTTGTGACTGTCCCTTACCTTCTGGACTGTCCTTGCTTATATGATATGTACCATCCTTTATAAATCTTATGGACTGTCACTTTATGACCTTGATAGAGGGTTTACATACAAAACTTTGACAGAGGTCTTAAACACCTTATCATTTTTCCCCTTCGTGCATATGTACTCTACCCTTTGCAAACTCTTTGAAATCCTTTCATAAATACCACTGTCATCTTTCTCCATTTGCTTGACATGACTATGTGAGCTCTTCTATCATCATTACATCATTTTGTGACTACATTTTCCATAGTCAACAAGCCACTGGACTTGTTTGATGACTGTCATCAGAATTATTCTCACAACTATGCATCCAATCTTCATGATATCCAATGAATCTCTGTTGTCTTAGTCAATTTTGCACTATAACTGTTCTCTTTATCTTAAATGCAACATCTCCAGGGTTTTCCAGAGTAGATGAAACATGTTTTTCATCCTCAAGCATTGAAACATTAACAACTATCTCCCCTATTTTAGCAACATGGACTGGCATCTACTATTCAATAGCTTGTTATCATAGAACTTATGACTGATCTTTCCAATCCTTGTAATCATTAAGTGCTCCCTCTAATAGTGACCCTAATTAATACAGTTGATAATGTGATACAATCATTACCTTGCTATCCTCTTAATGATGGCTGCCACTACCATCTCTTTATTTATACTATGGAGTGTCATTTATCTTTGTTGTCCTATCACTAGTGCATTGTTCTAGGTGAAGTCTTGATATGCAACATAAACTGCATTTCCAACATTGACACTGTCCTTTCTTTATATCTCCCAACTGTGCATCTTCTTGTGATTGTCATGCTCTATTATTAGGTTTGATTGTCCTATAATAATGTACGCACAAACTCTGCTCTTAGGACTATGCAATGTCTTACTAGACTACCATCTTCAAAGCTACCCTCATGATGATGATCACACTGCCCTAGATCAGAACTCTATCCATGATCCCTTGTCCTTGGGAGTGCAATTCATGACTGCCCCTCTGTCCAAACCTTTCAATGCCTTAACTACCTTTCACTAATTGTGAGGCTGCCAATGAAATTTGTAAAGGACTATCAAACTGTTCTTTATCCTCTATCATACATTCCTTGTCTAAAGATTATTTCCTGAGCTTATTTAAGACTATCTACTTGGCCTGACTTTTGGTAGCTTTTCTTCATCTAAACCATCCATTACGAGAAAATGACCTCTTTGCTTTGGTGAGCTTCCCTTGCTTGAACAAAGAATTTGAAGCTTCTTGTTATATTGTTGGGTTGTCATTCCTTTGGATTGCAACAATTGAGATACTTAATTCAATGACAAGACCTGCAATACCTCTTACATTCTTCAAAACCTCATTGCATATCATGACTGTCATGGATAGATTTAGAATGTATAGCTCTCATCATCTGCATCCATTACCTTTACTACTGCCCTTGAACTGCAGGCTGCTTTCTTATCAATGCTCTTCATTGTTAACACTCTGTCCTTTGTATCCATGCATGGATTTATTATGATGGTACTATCATACCTCACAATATCTTGGGACTGCTCACTGCTGAGTGTCAACCTCCTTCACTTGTTCAATCATTGTTCTAGTACAATGATTAGTTCTAGTACAATCAAACCACAAAACAATAAAAAACACTCCAATCACTTCCAAGAACCATCAAATCCAGCTTGGAAACCACTCAGTAGATGTTGCATTTGAGGAATCAGCTACATGGCAGCCTTGAAGACATCCCTTGAACTGCTGTCCTTTTGTTGACAATCTTCTAGTCATGTCTAGGGTTTGTGAAGCTTGGATAGGCATATCAACAACCTTCAAAAACTGAAGCACACATCAAAATACTTTTGATAGGTTTTTTATCTTCCTATGTCTTCGGTTTAACCAATAAACTCTGCCTCTACAGTTCACTGTTTAATAGGAGGTTTGACAAAGATCCCGAATGACATCCATCTCTTATCTCTTAAAAATTAGGCACTCCAGCATTATTGTAAAATCCAATCTCAATGTTAGTGTTGCCAAGATAAAATGCCACTAATTTCCTTAAAGCGCTATCAATCTGATGCAACAAAAATATCAACAGCAGAATGCTCTACAAGTACTCCTGCTCGGGGACCTTCATGCCATTCTTCTAGCTTAGAAAACTTTCAATCTCACATGCATGTATTTGTATGGAAATAAAGTGGCAATCTTCAAGAAAAAATTCACCATTTCAAACCTTATCCCTCTATTCAAAGTTACAAATCTCCAATATTGGTAATGCTACGAAGTTCTGTCTATTTGAGCTTTGGATAAAGAAATCCCGATACAAAGTACTCAAATTACATGATCACAAAACCGTGAGTAAGCATGGTAAACAGATGTTTCAATGCTGCTCCAAAATGTAGAAATGATTCAAGGACAAGAAGTATGCTAAAGAGACAAAAAGATTACTTTAGAAAAGGTTTTTCTGGAAAGCATGAAGACTGTATAGCAGCACTACTGTAGAAATCTGACCTTTCCTCACGACCACATGACCCGACCTCCTATATAAGGGGAAAAATGCCACATTGTCCTCTACACTGTTGAGCTTGATCCAGACATCCGGTTTCCAT
>VDFB02370881.1:0-18714 GCA_007258455.2 Sequoia sempervirens
TAAGCCTCAAGGGTTCATTCTTGATGACCCTACCTATGTATACCTTTCTAGGAAATCAAAGGCTTTGTAGCTCTCCCACCACTATTAGAGGGATTTCATTCTCTCTTCTTGTATGTGCTCTATGATCTCACCTTTAAACCATAACTATTCATTAAACTTAGTCCATTCATAATATAATTATAACTATTTACCATCAAATTTTGGTTCCATACCAAACATTACCAATCCATAGTGTACAAATATATATAAATGTACCCAAGGGTCATATTATTCCATGATTTTCAATTTCCCTAGTGAGTGACTCGAGCATACATCACATATACACAGTGATTGTCTCAAGCATACATCACATATATATAAGGTGACTAGCTCATACACATCACAAGTACAAGGATTGGCTCATACACATCACAAGTACATTAGTGACAAGCTCATATGTACATCATATCACAATAGTGACTAGCTTGAGAATAGATCACATATATCTAGTGTGACAATCTATTGAAAATGGAGGTAATTGTGTAGCTTAAAACTTGTAAAACTATAAGATTGTAGATCTAGTTAAGTGTTCTTTGTTACAAATTCTTTGTGTATGATTATTTGTTTAGATCAATTTTACCAATTGTAGAAAGAGACAGAAGATTGTAGAAGAATGAGACAAGAAGATAGAAGTGACACATCATATATGTGGAGAAACCCTTTCATGAAAAAACTCCACCACCAGAATCAATAGTACTTGTATTATTTAACCTTAGAACAAGATTGCAATAATTTTGTATCAATCCTTGATCGATATGCTTCCTTGCCTTCAACAATCCTTCCTCACAACCTGCAATGAACTCTGATAAAACTTTCTTCAAATTGTTGCAATTAATAGACAATTATGAGCATTGTAAACTCCAAAGAGTTGTCCAAAACAAAAGCACAAAGCTCCTCACAAATATCTACGCCTAGATTGGGAAAGTAGAGTTCCACACTGTAACATGAAGTCATTTAAACCTGTATAAGGGTGAATTTTCACCCCATGTGGAAATCCTTTTTGCCAACTTTATCCCGCGTTAGAAATCAAGGTTTGAGGCAGAAATTCCACTTAAAGCCCACTACTTAAAAATCCCTTACAGCACCTGTTTTGGCATTAGGTGGAAGGTTTTAAATGGGGATGAGTGAAATGTATGGTTATGTCCTTGGCTTGATTCACATAGCTGAACCCTAAGGAGGCATTACTCTTCTCATTGGAGGAATTGGGTTGTAATACTTACGCCCGTCGACCGGCCCGAATATAGTCATTTCTCTTCATTCCTTTGTATATTCCGCCAGCACATGCATTTCAACTTCTATACTTTGTTCTCAAGGTTCAACACACCCCTTTGCACCCACTTCAAGCTTCAAGCAGCATTCTTACATTCCATAACAGCAAAGCAACACTCCATCACATCGGTAGAGAAATTTTGGGACCACACCATTGCAGCAGAGGCTTGAGTTCCTCTCATTTTCTCCCCCAAGTAGCCTTGAGTGCTCTTGTTGGAGGTGGTAAGCTTCCCTCTCCTCTCCTCTATCATTTGGTTGAGTTAGCACTGTACAGTTTTGTAGTGCTTTTGTGCTCTTTATTTATTGCTTTCCTTTATCTCATTTCTTAGGTTTTCCATGGAGGTCGGAACACCTAAATGGGGGTCTAACTAAGGCAGACCCCTATACAGCCACCCAACATTCTCCTCTTTTTATGTGTGTAGGAGTACATGCTTCTTAGAGGATTAGCTGGCAAATGAATTCCTTGGTGAGATCCTCCTTTCTCTCTTTACTCTTGCTTATTTACTTTATAATATTAGAGAGTATTTCATTTACTTAATCACATCATTCTATCCCTTTAGTTAGTCAGTTGGGCCATTAGCTAGTTTTTGTTGGTTTGACCTTGTCTTCACTATTGGCTAGTCGTATGAATGTTAGTGCACTTTTGAGATTCCAATGCGCTGCACTAACATCCAAAGACCGCGTTTTCGTCCTCAAACATAGAGCTTCTCGAGGCATAGTGTTAGACCTAAAAACTGACTCACCTAGCCTTTTCTTGTGTTTTGAGTCTACAAAGTAACTAAGAGGCCTTACGGTCCTTGTTACTCTTGCCTCACATTTCCTAACATTACACTTAGTTGAGGTAAGTTAGGGTAGCCTCTCGCATCTTTACCCTCCATGACCTGGGGTCTTGCATGTGGTGGTCCCCCTATCTTACATTTTTGGTGAACCCAACATGAACCAACATCCATTCATCCATTGGTGTTAAATTCTCTCTAGTATACTTTGTGACTGTTGTGTCCCTGAGTGTTGTGAAGGTTTATGAGCATCATAACCTAGTCAAAAAAATTTGGACATATCATTAGGAGAAGTGTATGACACCTCCTGAAGGAAAGGATGAAGGTCTCAATTGGTCTCTCTATGGGCCTTTTCTCTTCTCCCTCCATTAGTTTGGCTGCACAGGAGTAGTTGTCAAGGAACGAGATGGGATTCGTTGATGAAACCGATCACGTTCCCACTCCCCTTGTGTCTCCTATGCCATCATCGATGGATGAGCATAAGGTCATTTAGATTCTTTTGGAATACATTGCCTCCCTTACTAAGGGATTGGGAAATTTATAGAACCACTTGGAAAGAAACCCGAAGATGGTTAGAGTCACTCAGGTTGTTAGTGAATTAAAACATATGATGAGTAAAGATCAAACAAGCATCCAACTTCTAACTAGCCTCCTTGGTCTAGCCAAACCGTGTGCTCCTTCAAACAACCCTAGCTTCACACAAGGAGTCACCTTCGGGGAACATGAAGAACAATTAGGGGTATCAATACCTCCCACATCCATCTATATGGTTGACGTGGTCCCTTCAATCAGTATCCCTTTTGAACAACCTGAAACTGTCAAAGTAAATAGAGTCCCCTTGGGCTTTAGCTTCACCCCTCCTGTCACCTCTAGTAGTGGAGGCTTTGGCAGGATGCTTGGTGGAGCCTTTGGTAATGGTGGTGGGTTCGATAGTAGAGGTGGTGCTAGTGGAGATCATGGTGGTGGTTCTGATGGAGGCCCTACTGGTGGCAATGGCTTTGGTGGTGGTTCTGGTGGTCACTCTGATGGTGGCTCTAGAGGAGGCCTTGGTGGTGGTTCTAGAGGAGGTCCCTCTAGCCCTCTATCTTCTAATGACCCTATTTTGAACACTTTCCTTCAAAATTTGGGTAAGATGCAGAGCCAATTGGAAAGTCTTTCCCAAGCCTCTTCCCAGCCTATCTTCCAGCCTTTCTTCCAACATAGCCTATTGTTGGTTGTCATCTTGAACACTCCTTTCCTCTAAGGAATGGAGATCCTAAATTTGACAGGTTTGGTGGTAAGGGAGACCCATAGACACATGTTTTTTCCTTTAACACCCTTTGCACTAACTTCTTCCACCATGATGCATTGATGACTAAATTGTTTCCTTGATCTCTCAAGGATATAGCACTCTAGTGGTAATGTTCCTTGCTTGAAAACTCTATTTTCTCATTCGATCAACTTGTAAATCAATTCCTTAGGTAGTTCCAAGAAAACATCAAACCTAAGATGAACTTTTTGGATCTCGTCCAATGTAAACAAGGAGATAATGAAAAGATCACTAATTTCATAGTGCATGATCAAGTGCTACTTTCACAAATCTCATATCAACTACCTGATTCTAACGTGCAGAAGGTATTCATAGGGAACTTACAAAGCCCTTGGCAAGAGAAGTTTGCCCCTATGAAATACCCTTCTTTCGCACAGTTGTGTGCAGCCTTATGAGAGTACCAGCAAATGGATGCTTAGTTCGGGGGATCCTCCTCGCACTCCTGTTCTAAGCGGAAGTCCATCATATCAATCTCTGGGAAAGGTAAGGCTATTTGCGAATGTAGTAGCCACTACTAATGACAATGGCCTCAAACGTAACTAAAAGTTCACAAAGTTATTGAAATCTTATACCTCTATCTTACAAAAGTTGTTGAAGGATAAGATCATAGCTTTGTTGAATCCTAATCTTGTTAAAGAACCATACCCTAATTGGTATGATGAGAGCACTTATTTTCAGTACTATCATGTCAATGGACATGACACTGACCATTGTATGTAGTTGTGTCATGAAATACAAGACCGCATTGAGGACGGTACCATTCATCTCGATGGGAATAAACAAAATGCTAACAAATCAATGGTGAAAGCTAATATTGAACTACAGATATACACAAACTCATTTCTGTCACACTCTGCTAACATGATTATTGATCCCACTGATTTTGTTACCCAACCCGAGGCCTATGTCAATATGGTCATGGTAACTTCCATTGTTCCACGCACACCTGGTTCATCGGACATTACATTTACATCACAGGATTTACCCTTAAACAACAAAACTTCGCCTCTCTACATTCCCACTCGTGTCAATGGTAACATTGTGACAGGAGTCTCAATAGACCCTACGAGCCATGTGAATGTTATTACTGAGAAGACATTAGTATTGAATTCATTACAAAAGGAAAAATATGAAGAGATGAAATCTACCATATGTACACATGATGGTGTGTTCCTTAAACCTTATGGCTCGATCACTTTGTCTATCCTAGTTGGACCTAGGGTTGTTGACACAGTCTTCGATGTTATCCCAGAGTCGAATCTGTTCAAGTTGAAGCTAGGCATACACTGGCTTTCCTCCATGAATGGAATCACCTCCATTATTCACAAATATTTAAATTTCTCCCATGAAGGTGTCATGCATGTAGTGCATGACACTAGATACCAGCCCTTGGTGTCCTGTGGTGGATATCTATTGGACCACTTTTGGCCCTCCTTGATTGGTTCACTTCCTTTAAGAACGAACCTACTTTACAAGAACTATGTGAAGTACAAAACTGGGGACAAAGGGGAGCCAAAGCTGACCCTTCCCATGAATAGAACAATTGTTCACCTCCTCTTCCTGAGAAGAGAAGAAGAATCCCACACTGACTACTATTCCTTCCCCAAAAGGGAAGGAGAATTCCATGCCCACTCCCTCTCCTTCCCATAAAGACAAAAAGAAGACTACCTCCCCCCAGTCTACCTCATCCTCTCCCCCTTCTTGGGAAGAGTATTGGATGAGCTAGCCTGGCCACTACCCACTAAGTCTAATGATTCCTCCTTGGCATAGGCCCAAGCTCAGGATCATAGACCTCCCCAATGAATATGCCAGACCATGGTATCACTTATACGACCGAAAGAAAGGTTATCATAGAGAATTCAATCTATGGCCTCCTACTGCTCTTGCTCCTAAGGCAATGAGCAGGAAGAGGCCCACTATCGAGACTCTCAAGTCGACTCCTCTTGTCACTCCTCAACTTATTCCCCATACTCCCATGTAGGAACCTATCCCTCCACTGGAAACGGACATAGTGGACATTCCTATGGTTGAGCAAGAATATCTTGTCCCTTCGCAAACTCCAGCCTCTAACTCCAAGAGTTGTTGAAACCACCTTGCATGTCAATGAAAACTCTGGGGAAAGCCTCTCCTGGTCGAGTAGGCCACCTTGCAAAAGGAGGAAGAAATGACTGTCTCTGCTTTAGGGCCTCCTGCAGTGTCTTCTTCCTCCCTTCCTTCTACTTCTCTTTATTCTAGCTTTGTACCGCTTCTAGCTTCTGTTGCAAGTATGAATGCACCTAACCCTAAATGGGTATAGGTGTTCATTGCTCCTTCGATCAAGCCACCTTTGCCGATGCCAATCCCGGATATCCATCCCTTCCTGAAGCATGTGGATACGATTAATACTTCAGTTATATCTATTGTAGTTCTTTCCTCCTCTTCCTCTGCGCCTCTAGCCTCGTCCATGGGGAGCTCATCCCCTCTAATGAAACAAGAGGCAAAGGATGGTCCCTCTAGGAATAGAGAACATAGGAGAACCCCGCCTTCTCCACATGATAGCCCCGCACTAACTTGTTTTGTCCTAGTTCATCACCAGCCTCCCCTGAGTTCATCACCACTCTCAAGTCATTCGGCAAGCTTAGAGGTGAACCTTATGTGTAGCCTATCTCATCCACTGAAGTTAGACACCACGCTCCTGTGGGGTGCATGTTTAATTTTTTGGATGAGGTCTCGGCCCTATCAGTGATCTTTGCAAAATCATTGACCTTGACTCCACAAGAGCTTGGCGGAGAGAACCTCGAGGGACCCTCTTCCTTAGCCCTTATTGCAGGAGGGTCAGATGCTCCTCCTCTTAACATCCCACCATTATAGGCTCATCCTCCTTCCCCTTATGAGGATTTATATTGGGAAGCAGACAACCTCTTGGCTTATCAGTGTTAGGAGGAGGCCCATTTCCTTGATCTTGTGTGTGTGTGTTTCATGATGTGCTCCCCTGCACTTGTGCTATGTGTGCCTAGCTGACCCTTGTCACCCCTGTTAGCACTTAGAAACAAGTTTTTTTTTTTGTGTCATATACCTTCTTCTATTATATCATCATTCTTCCATGTTTGTTCTTGATTTTCGCTAAATTGGGGATGATGCAAAGCGTTGGGGGCATTTAGGCTTCCCTTCCATGTTGACCCAATTTTTATTTTTACTTTGTATTCTCATGCATTCTTCTTGATCTAGTTGGGGATTGATGATCTTTCACCTTGGACCATGGTTACCTATTATTTATATGAGCTCAGATAGATCTAAAGCCGCTAAACCAGATCCCCCTATGCCCTTTTGTTTGTGTTTTTTCTTTTTTTTCTTTCTTTAGCTTTTTCTCTTCTTTGCTTGAGTTGTCCCTTTCATGTGTGACAATGCCTTTCTTTAACACTTTCAGAAATGCATTTGTTGCCAACAAATATTTTCTTGAAAGTCTTCACAAACTTTTCCTTATAATCACATTCTCAACTTGGAACCCTAATGAAACGTGTTTCCTTCATCACGAGTTTGTAAAGAAAGGACTTAAGACCTTCCTCTGAAGTGGGAACAACTTGAACCTTTCCCTCATTTGGGGGCATATCCTTCCTTTTGAATTCCTTGATGAAGTTAACATCTTTTGAAAGGATTCCTTGATGACGGATCACTCTAAGAAGAACATCTACTTTCGAACTATGTGTCCCTTGAGTGGACCCCCTTTTTCCTCATGGCAGGTTCCCAAGGGACCCTTATTTCTAAGTCTTTATTCCAAATGGATTCCTTCACATCTAGCCTGGGGGCAGCCTGACTAGACTTAATCCATTTTCCTTCTCGCATCTAGCTTGGGGGCAGCCTAACTAGACCTCACTTTTCAAACAACGCGTCCTTTGAGTGGACCCCTCTTTTTCATGTTGGGTTCCCGAGGGACACCTTTCAAAGTTTTACTTATAGACAGTCTACATGACTGTTCACTTATTTTCCTACATGGTCACTTTTGACATGTTCTATCCGCAGGTAGACGTATCACCGCTTCTTGACTCTACGGAGTCTACTTCCTTTGGGTTTCCTTCATGCAAAAGATCTTGGAGGATACCTTCCTTGTAGGTTTGTGGGTTTGTAAGGAACTTTCTTAGTTTCTTTTATGAGAGAGATCTTGGAGGTTACCTTCCTTGCAGGTTTGTGGGTCTATAAGGCACTTTCTCAGTTTCTTTCATGCGAGAGATCTTGGAGGATACCTTCATTATAGGTTTGTGGGTCTATAAGGCACTTTCTCAGTTTCCTTCATGAGAGAGATCTTGGAGGTTACCTTACTTGCAAGTTTGTAAGTCTGTAAGGTGCTTTCTTAGTTTCATTCATGCGAGATCTATCTTGAAGGATACCTTCCTTGTAGGTTTGCGCATCTATAAGATGCTTACTTCACGGGGCTTCCTTCATGCGAGAGATCTTGGGGGTTGCCTCCTTGCAGGTCTGCGGGCCTATAAGATGCTTTATTTTTCTAACATCATAGTTTTGAGCAGGTATGAAGTCCTTTGCTTTCCATGCACCTTCAAGTTCACCAAATCGTGGTCTACTTCCTTAACAATTTAGGTATACATTTCTAACCTTACTCTTTCTCGATCTACTTTACCGAGCACTCATCAATATTCATGCTTGCTAAAGTGGGGGAAAAATGTATAAGAGTGAATTTGCACCCCATGTGCAAATCCCCTTTTTTCCTTTATCTACCTTAGAAAACTAAGCTTGGAGGCTTAATTCTACCTAATCCCACTACTTACATCCCACTTGGTGCTTGTTTTGAGCGTCGGTGGAGGCGTTTTTGTCGGGGACGCCCGTGCAGTGCACTTACATCCCTCAATTTTTTTTGCGGTTGAACCTACAAAGGCATTACTCTTCTCATTGGAGGTGAAGTTCTAATGCCCCCTTTGACCAACCGACTTGAATATGGCCGTTTCTCTTCATTCCTTCTTCATATTCACTCCTTCCATATGCATTTCAACTTCTAGACTTCATTATCAAACTTCAACACACCACTTTGCACCCACTTCAAGCTTCAAGCAACATTCTTACATTCCATAACAACAAAGCAACACAACATCACATCGATAGAGAAAATTTGGGACCATGCCATTGCAACAGAGGCTTGAGTTCCTCTCATTTTCTCCCCCAAGCAACCTTGAGTGCTCTTGGTGGAGGTGGTAAACTTCCCTCTCCTCTCCTCTATCATTTGGTTGAGCTAGCACTATACTATTTTGTAGTGATTTTGTGCTCTTTATTGTATTTCTTTCCTTTATCTCATTTCTTAGGTTGTCTATGGAGGTGGGAACACCTAAACGGGGCTTTGACTGAGGCAAACCCCTATACAGCCACCCAACATTATCCTCTCTTTTTGTGTGTAGGAGTGTGTGCTTCTCAGAGGATCAGCTGGTGAATGAATTCCTTAGTGAGATTCTCCTTGTTTTCTTTACTCTTTCTTATTTACTTTATAATATTAGAGAGAATTTCATTTACTTAATCACATCATTTTGGCCCTGTAGTTAGTCAATTGGGTTGTTAGCTAATTTTTGCTAGTTTGACCTTGTCTTCACTGTTGTCTGGCTGTATGGACACCAACACACTTTTAAGATGCCAATGCACTTTTGAGATGCCAACGTGCCATGCTAACGTCCAAAGATCGCACTTTCATCCTCGGATAGAGAGCTTCCTAAGGCATAGTGTTAGACCTAAAAACTAGCTCGCCTAGCCTTTTCCTGTGTTTTAGGTCTGCGGAGTAACTAAGAGGCCATATAGTCCTTGTTACTCTTGCCTCACATTTCATAACATTACTCTTAGTTGAGATAATTAGGGAAACCTCTCACGTCTTAACCCTCCATGACCTAGGGCCTTGCATGCGGTGGTCCCCCTCTCTTACCCAAAACCAAAGAAGTCTCCTCAATTTAGGCTAGAGGCTGAACACTCAATTGATCGTTGGTCAGAAAATCCTCTAGCAAGCATCACCTCGGAATTTTGGCACCAAGAATGGTCCCATAGTGAGCCTTGTAAATATCTTCTCATGGAAAGGTGTTAAGTCAAAGAGGCCAAGTGAAGTGTTAAAGTCAAGGTGGGTCCAAGTCAAATTTCTTTTGTTAACTAAAACATATCTCTCCATCAATTCAAGCGCAAAGCCATTATGCATGATTGATCATCTATAGCCCAGATATATCCGCTTTGTTATTTTTCATGCACAAGTCATTAGTCATGCAACTCAAGTCAACTGAAGTCAATTAGCATTCAACTAAAACTAACTACATGCAACTAAAGAGAATTGAACCATAACTGAACTAAATTGAATTGAACTCCATTCATGTAAATATCAATCCCTAATTTATAGGATCTTTACATGCATTATTGAAGTGTTATTTTATCCTCCAAACAGTTAACTAAAGCAAAGGTGGGTTCCACCTTCCATCTGGGCACCCCATGTGCTCATATTTTGTAGGAGCTCTTCTTGGGCATCCCCACATGTTCCTATCATTTATGAATAATTACAAATGTCAATTTACATGTTCATTTCATTTAAATTTAATCTTTTTCTAATCCTAGTGTTGGGGAACACTTTCCAAGGACTTAGGAGATACATGAAATATGTTTAGGATTGCAATTAAATGGCATCCTATTCTGAGCATTCTCCCACTTAACATTATACATTGCAATTATTCTAAACAAGGAATCATTATTATAAATCAAGTACATGACTCAAGGCCAATGGCCTTCCTGAACCAAGAGAACTTGTCTGTAGGAACTGGTTTCATAAGATAATCTATAACATTGATCAAAGTGTTAACTTTCTCAATCAATACCTTTCCACTCTCAAACATTTCTCGCACAAAGTGATATTGAATATCAACATCTTAGTATGAGCATGATACATAGGATTTTTGGGTAAAAAAATAACACTCTAACTATCACATTCAAGTTTTTTTTTTTTGCAATTAAAACCAATACCTTTCCCAAGTCTCTGTAACCAAATTGTCTCTTTCAAGGCATGTGTAGTAGCCATGTACTCTACTTCTATGGTGGAAAAATCAACTAGGGGCTACCTCTTACTCATCCAACTAACCGCAACTCCAAACAAATTAAACACATAGCCACTTGTTGACCTTCAACTATCCATGTCTCTTGCCCAATCTGAATCAACAAAACCATGTATGTCCAATGATTTGTGCATAATATCAATATCATTAGCACCATGATAAACCAAACAATAATCAAAAGTACCTCGTAAATATCTAAACACCCTCTTCACATAAGTCCAATTTTCTTTACCAAGGTTAGACATAAACCTACTTAGAACTCCCATTGCTTGGGCTATATCTAGTCTTGTACAAACCATTGCATACATCAAAATACCAACAACGCTAGCATATGGAATTTCAAACATTTCCTTGTGATCAAAACCAAATTTAGGACTCATGTCTAAACTTAACTTTGTGCCAACTGGTAAAGGAATATTAATTGGTGTACTATCCTGCATGTTAAACTGTTTCAAAATAGTATCAACATAGTTGCTTTGACTTAAGCAAATATTTTTGCTACCTCTATCTCTATTGATCTCCATACCAAGGATATATTTTGCAGCCCCTGGATCTTTCATCTCAAATGTGCTAGAGAGTTGTGCTTTCAATTATTTGATCATTACCAATTGTTGTTACCAATAAACAACATGTCATCAACATACAAGATAGTAATTAAAATTTGATCATCAATACATTTTATGTAAGCACAATGATCTTCCTCACTCCTAACATAACCAATTTTCAATGCAAAAGCATCCAACTTCTGGTACCACATTCTTGGTGACTGTTTCAATCCATATAAATATCTCTTTAAATTGCAAACCAATTCTTCTTTTCCTTTTACAACAAAACCATCAGGTTGCGTCATATAAATCTCCTCATCAATATTCCCATGCAAAAAAGTAGTTTTCACATCCATTTTCTCTATCTCAAAATCATAAGCAGCAACAATAGATAAAAAGAATCTAATAGAAGTTAATTTAGCAACAGGAGAGAATATTTCATCAAAGTCAACTTTGGGTGAAGCCACAATAGTGGTTTACAATTCAAGTGAGGAAGGAAAACTCACAAAAAATGAATACATGGCAAAAAACTTAATTTTAGGGGTTCGTATGAACCTACTAGTTCAAGCGAACACATAAGGGGTTTGCTTGAACCGGGGTTCAAGCAAACCCTTTTAGTTCTTTCTCGCCCAAAACCCAACAAAATCCCTTATGGAAAGGTGGTTCGCTCGAACCCCCTTATCCCTCATCCCCCTTGAGACACAAAAAAAATATAAATTTTGGCACTTCAAAGCTCAAATTGAAGACAAAAATGGTAGAGACTTCACAAACCCAATTGGAATCAGGTAGTCCTCGAAACAAGCTATCAAACATATATAATTTTAATATATTTTGGTTTTATTATTTATTTTTTTTAGTTTTATTAAACATAGGTTTTTCACTGAAAATAAGCTCTATGTTCTGCACATGTGGAAAAATAGCAGATTATAAAAATATATATATATATATGAGTGCACCAGATATTGAAGTCCTTGATCCAACCAAAAAAAAAAATCAATACATACAAAAAAGTTACACATTATACGGTCGCACTATGTCTAAACTGTAATTGGTTTGACTTTGAAACTAGATTAAAGAAAAAATATTCAATAAAAAACTATCTAACCAAGTGGAAGCACTATATATCGAAGTTACAAATCTAAATTTGAAAGAATTAGAGTTTTTTCCTTCATGGAAAAAAGTAGTATTATACAGTGAGCGTCACTTTTTTAAAATGTTGTTTTTTGAAAAGAAAAAAAAAGTTTTCAAGGAGATGGAAGAAGAAGTGCAAACTAATTCCAAAAATTTTGAAAAAAACATATTTAGAATCTACAGACAAAATTTCACAAAACTCTAGTTTGCATCATCTTCAAATTCATCACGGTTTAGCCGCTATAGATGCCTGACAGTGAAGATTTAGTTAAAAAAATATTTCAGTGTCTAGTTTGGCCAAAAATTGTAAACCACTATTGTGGGATCACCCTCCCTCTCTCTCGGAGTATCCCTTGGCTACTAATCTAGCCTTGTACCTTTCGAGATTACCATCTGCTCCAATTTTCTTTTTAAATATCCATTTACAACCTATGTGCAATGTTATTTTTACTATCCTAAAAGATGCAAAACAGAAAGCAAAAGGAAGAAAACACTTCAACACCTCAAGATAGGGCTACGTTGAACTTAAACAAAGAAAGATAAAACAAATGATTTATACCTTGTTGAAATGATCTCCTTGGTTGGCCCTTTGGTTGTTGATGAATATGTGCTCCTTGATGGCAAACGGATTAAAATGTTATGGAAAATGGTGAGAATGCAATGGAGATTCAAATGATGAAGTTGGGTAGTTTGCTAAGTGAGTAAAATGCCTGAAAATGGAAGCTTGGAGATTCGAGAATTGAGGTTGTAAGTGCAAAATGCAAGTTCTTGAGTTCTAGAGCTTGAATGCAAATTGTGAATATGATGAATGAATGAATTCAAAAAATATATATATATTTTAAGGGAAGAATCCCCAGAGAAATGGATAGTCAATATTTTACCAACATGGGCAAGATGAAGGGCTATGGTGAGTTGAGGACTACAAGCCCTCACATCTTTTCATGTGGAGGATGAGGTGTTACAAGGACAAATGAGTTGGAAAAAGGACAGGTGAGGTGGAAGTACTTGCAAATACCTTAGGATTGGGAGAAGATTTCCTTAAAAAGGAATTTCTTGTTCTCATATGGGAGGAAAGTAACATATGAAGAATTTTATTATTCCTTAAAAATATCCATGGGGAAGAGAGAAGTGGTTGGGGAAGTAAATTTGAATTTAAAATTCACATGATTGGGAGTACCTTGGGGATAAAACAAGGTTCTTAAAAAATTAAGTACTTGTCCTCATGTGAGTGATGTGACAAGTGAGGAGTTCTAAAACTCCTAACAAATTGCATGGGGAAGAAGAAAGTCTTGGAGGGATAAACGTTAATTTTTAATTCACATGGGGAAGAGAGTCTAGGCTAAATGTGCAAATTGTGAAGGTTGACCAAAAAGGTATGCTAAATGTAGCAAAGGGGATTAGATTAAGGTTGTGCAAACAGGTGATTAAGAAGATTAATGGAAGATTAGAAGCAAGTTGGAAGATGTGGAGGATGTGACATTAATCTTGATTAAAGGTGTGCACATACTAATCATGTATTAATTAAACTAATCCAAATTAGAAGGTTATGGAGGATGTGACAAGGAGAGAGAAAAGGGGGAATTTAAAATTAATTTAAATTCAAAAGGGCTAAATGACTAAATTAAATAAATTGATATATTTATTTAATTTAGAGAGGAAGGGATGAAAGATAAAATTATTTAATTGTAAATTTAAATGAATTTTGCGAATATAGGCGAAAGGGAAATATTAATTAAATAGCTTATTTTGAGTAATGGCACCTGGAATATAAGAGAATGATAATAATTTATCTCGGGATATACCTATCAATGGGATTTCATTGTCTTGTGGATCTTCTCAAAGGAGGTTCTTCTTGTTCCTCAATATGCTTGTCATGAGAATCTATCTCAAAAGAACTCTATGAAATCTCCTCATCCAATCTGTCCAATTGTTATTCAACATGTGCATCTTCATGCTTCTCAGTATTTATCTCAAAATGCACTATTCAAGAAGTATCTTTCTCTTTTGGTTGTTCTTCTCTTGAATAAGCTCTAAATTCCCTAAAAATCACATCTCTAGATAAAGTAATTTTTCAGAGTAGAGGATTCCAAAGGTTGTAACCTTTTACATTTTCACCATAACCTATGAATATGTATTTTTGTGCTTTTGGATCCAACTTAGACCTCTTTTCGTTAGGCATATGAACAAAAGCCTCACAACCAAAGATCCTTAAATGTGTAGTTATAGGTTTCCTACCTAACCACATTTCATAAGGGGTTTTATCTTCAATAGATGAACTACAAGATATATTGATTAAATAACAAGAAGTGATTACAACCTCGGCCCAAAGGAACAGATCTAGCTTAGCACTACTTAACATACTCCTAGCTCTTTCCATTAAGGTTCGGTTCATCCTTTCTGCTACTCCATTTTGTTGAGGTATATATGGAGTAGTTTTCTCTCTCACAATTTTTGCATGCTTACAATAATCATCAAATTCCCTAGAACAATATTCACCACCATTATCTAATCTCAACACTTTTATCTTATGATCTAATTGTTTCTCAACCAAAGCCTTAAATTCTTTAAACTTATTAAACACGTTATATTTGTTATGCATAAAATAGATCCAAGTGTATCTTGAGACATCATCAATAAATGTGACAAAATATATAGATTTTCCAATAGATTCAATATCCACAAGGCCCATTATATCTAAATGGATAATCTCTAATAATCTTTTACCTTTATTTGTTCCATTAGGAAATTAAGATCTAGATTGCTTTCCAAACACACAATGCTCACAAAAATCATATTTTCCAATATTATAATCAGGAACACCGTCAACCAATTTCTTATTAAGAATGGTCCTAAGACCTTTTTCACCAATGTGACCCAATCTATGGTGCCACAACATACATGTATTTTCAGCTTCAGTTACATTGGTTGATTTATTAAAATTAGAGGTATTAAGCTTAAACAAAGTCCCAATATGAGATCCTTTAGCAACCATCATATTCCCTTTCACCAATTTGCAACCACCTTTGTCAAATGTCACATGCATTCCATAATCATTGAGCTTAGATACAAAAAGTAGATTTCTAGCAAGTCCTGGAATATGTAAAACATCATTAAGGGTCTTAACCCTAACATCATTGAAACATAACTTTACCTCTCCTTTTCCCACAACCTTTGTTGTCCTATTATCTCCAAAGAAGACATTCCCTCCATCATATGTAGTATACTTAGTGAACCACTCCTTGCTAGGAGTCATATGATAGGAGCAACTTGAATCAATAAGCCAAGAGTTATCACAAATAGTACTAGATGAAATTACCAATACATCATTACTATCATCCAAGGATTTCTTTGTAGAAGCATTAGAACTCTTTTTCTTGTTCTTACAATCCTTTACATGTCTAGGTTTCCCACAATTCCAACACTTTACCTTACTCTTACCATGGGTTTTAGAACACCCTTTGGACTTACCCTTTCCTTTCTTGTCTCCCTTAGGTTCCCTTTCCTTAGGCCTACCTCTTACAAACAAAGCATCTTGGGATCCCGTTTTAGAATTCCTCCTCATCTCCTTTGATAGGAGAGTAGGAATTATATTGTCCATCTTAGGATCTGCACCACTACCACTGATAATTATATTTTCCCAACACTCTGGTAAAGAACAAAGTAACAAAATGCATTTATCTTCATCTTATAGCTTTACATCTACAGATGCTAACTAACTTAGAATCAAATTAAAAGAATTTAAACGATGTGCAACAAAATCACCATCTTTCATCTTTAAAGAATACAACTATCTTTTCAGATACAACATATTAGTAAGACTTTTGGTTTGATAGATATCACCTACCTCTTCCATAGTTTATATGCAATAGTTTCATCTGAAACATTCAAGAGAACAACATTAACAAGACATAATCTTACAGTCCCTCTTTCCTTCTTATCAATCTTAGCCCAATCCTCATATGACATCATTGTAGGTGACTTTTTCTCATTATAAACAACTAACCACTGATCTCTCTCTTCAAGGAGATCCTCCATTTTTAGTTTCCACATCTCATAACTATATCCATTGAATCTTTCAATATCTAAACAAGAAGTAGAACTCATTGTAACACACTTCTTTTACAAATTAGAAATAACACAATAGAAAAGCTCCCACTACAACTAAAAAACCTTCAAACTTTTAAGAGAAAAGTGTCCTAGACTCTACCCAACCGTTAGCTCTGATACCAAATGTTGAAAATGGAGGTAATTATGTAGCTTAAAACTTGTAAAACTATGAGATTGTAGATCTAATTAAGTGTTATTTGTTACAATTTTTTTGTGTATGATTATTTGTTTAGATCAATTTTACCAATTGTAGAAAGAGACATAAGATTGTAGAAGAATGAGACAAGAAGATATAAGTGACACAACATATACATGGAGAAACCCTTTCGAGAAAAAACTCCACCACCAGAATCAATAGTGCTTGTATTATTTAACCTTAGAACAAGATTACAATAATTTTGTATCAATCCTTGATTGGTATGCTTCCTTTCCTTCAACAATCCTTCTTCACAACCTGCAATAAACTCTAATAAAACTTTCTTCAACTTGCTAAAATTAATAGACAATTATGAGCATTGTAAACTCTAAAGAGTTGTCCAAAACAAGAGCACAAAGCTCCTCACAAATATCTACGCCTAGATTGGGCAAGTAGATTTCCACACTGTAACATGAAATCAAAACCAAAGTCTCCTCAATTTAGGCACCCCAAACTGAAAAGTTAACTAATCGTTGGTCAAGAAAATATTTAGCAAGCATCACCTCAAAGTTGGCACCCAATAATGGTCCCACTTAACTGAGCCTTGTAAATATCTTCTCATGCAAAAGGTGTTAAGTCAAAGATGCCAACTTGGGCGCCCAAGGTGGGTCCAAGTCAATCTTTGTTAACTAAAACATATCTCTCCATCAATTCATGCAAATATTATGCATGATTGATCATCCACACTTAACTAAATGTATCCACTTGTTATTTGTCATGCAACTGAATTCATTAGTCATGCAACTCAAGTCAACTAGAATTCAACTAAAACTAACTACATGCAACTAAAAATAATTGAACCACAATTAAACTAAACTGAACTCCACTCATGTAAATATCAATCCCTAATTTGTAGGATCTTTGCATGCATTATTGAAGTGTTATTTTATCCTCCAAATAGTTAACTTTAAGCAAATGTGGGTTCCACCTTCTATGTGGGCACCCAATATGCTCCTATTTTGTAGGAGCTCTTCTTCAGCGTCCCCACATGTTCCTATCATTTAGGAATAATTACAAATGTCAATTTACATGTTAATTTCATTCAAATTTAATCTCTTTCTAATCCTAGTGTTGGGGAACACTTTCCAAGGACTTAGGAGATACATGAAATATGTTTAGAATTGCAATTAAATGGCATCATATTCCCAAAAAATCCACACAATACATCACATGTTCACATAAAGAACAACTAGTAAAGTGGAAATGGATGCAACCTATTACATGCATCAACCCACTACCTAATTCATAGTCACATAAGCCTACTATGACAACAATCAATAGTCCCATACTAATCAATTTCATCACTAGCAAGGGAACCAATATAATAATGAGCACAACCCTATACCATTTATACAAGTACTTAGGGAAGCATTAGTGTATAAACACACTCAATTGTATATAGGTTTTTATCTCGTCATGATCCCAAGGGGCTACCTACCACAGATAATCCAAGATACTATTTTCTACATCAAGATATGCCAAACTATAATATGAGACAAGTCCAACCATTACCTACCTATTATTCATTAGAAACTCTCTTCCCTGCAGTCCATCGAATGACTAAGCAAAAAAGGTGGTTCATCGCTTGCATGTTGCTAGTGGAAAATCATCCAACCATCTAGGGTACACTAGATGTACATCATCGACATACTGCTAGCCCCAAGGCCCACATGCTCTTGGTAGAATCTGTACAAGCCTCAAGAATAACATGAGGTATGCATCATCGGCATACAACTGGGCCCAAGGCCCACATGCTCCTGATAGAATATATCCTGCTAACCAAGTGGTATGGCTAACAATCCATTGGCATAGTATGCTCCTTGACTCCTGTCAATCTCAAGCATGGATAAGCTTATATTTGAGTGGGTCATGGGATTTTACATCAATGATCACCTAGGATGGATAAGAATATCTTATGTGTCAGAGGATTACCACCTCGACCAATGCCCTCATAGGGTCCCACTCCATATGTTGTTGTAAAAGTTAGCACCTTCACCCAACTTAGCACTATAACTAGAAGAGAGAATCCTAATTAGGAATAAGTAGATCACAACTGACTAATTTATGAGCTTATACATATTCATATAAGTTTGAAGTTAATTTTCACAATTCACATAAAATAAATTATCTAAATCAACTCAACATGTACCCACTACCAAGTAGTTCAATCCATTCCCTTCATTCAACTTACTATTCAAAAACACATTATGTATTAAATACAGGTTATTAGGTTTTCTTAACTCTTTCATAACCATCTAATACCCATTTTAGCCTCATCTAAAGCCTA
>VDFB02370882.1:0-52512 GCA_007258455.2 Sequoia sempervirens
TTAAGATCCTTTTTACTACATTGACATGGGACTCCTTTGATGCAACCTAAAATCTTGCTACCATACACACTACTTGCATAATATCCGGTCTTGATATGGTCAAGTATAGTAAACTTCCAATCATTAATGTGTACATCGTCTGATTTTCATTTGGTGACTCATTTGATTTTCTCAAATTTCAACTTGTTATCATGGGGGTATTGACTATTCTACTATCCTCCATGGAAAATTTATTAAGCATTTCCTTAGCTTATTTAGTTTGAGATATAAATATCCCATTCTTCAGTTTGCATTATTTGTGAACCAAGGAAAAATGATAATTCTCCCAACATTGAAATCTCAAATTCATCTTGCATATTTGTAACAAATATCTTACATTCTATCATTCCTACCACCAAATATGATGCCATCCACATACACAACAACAATTATCAAGTGCTCATCTTCAAATTTGAAATACAAATTGCTATCTGCACAACCTTTCTTGAAACCTTGTTGTTTTAGGTACTAGTCCAATCTTGAATACTAGGCTCTTGGTGCTTGGTTTAGACCATACAATTATTTCCTCAATCTACATACATAGTCATCATCCTCTAATAGTTGAAAACCATCTGCTTGTTCTATGTACACTTCCTCTTCTAGGTTTCCATTTGAAAATATAGATTTAACATCCATTTGATATACTTTAAAATCCTTTATATATAGAAAATGCAAGAAACATTCTAATTGCTTCTAATATTTCCATAGGTGCAAATGTTTCTTCAAAATCAATTCCTTCAACTTGTGCATATCCCTTGCACACTAATCTTGCTTTATTTCTTACAACAAATCCATCTTCATTGAGCTTGTTTCTAAACACGCATTTTTTGCCAATTGCATTCTTGTTTTGAGGTCTAGGAACCAATTCCCATGTCTTATTTTTATCAAGCTGATGTAGCTCTTCATCCATGGATTTTAACCAACACTCATCCTAGTTGGCTTCAAAAAATACTTTTTGGTTCAATCTAAGACAAGATAGCAAAGTTTACTTGCTCTTTATTCCTTACTAGTCTTCTCCTAGTTTGAACTCCTTCATTTTTGTCCCCAATTATTTGATCCACTAGGTGATCCTTCTGCACATACTTTGTAGGTTCCTTGTCTACCTCTTCTTTAGATTCTTCTTCACTATTTTCCACATTTTCTTCATAATATAAATCATCTTCAAATTCATTTTGATCGGATTTGATATATTTTATACTTTCGTCAATCTCGACATTGATGGTTTCCACAATATTGTCTAGTCTTTTGTTATAGAATTTATTGTCTTTGCTTTGGGTGGAATATCCTAGAAATATTCCTTCATCACTTCTTAATTCAAAGCTTCCCAAGTTCTCATATTCTCTCTTAATGTAGCATTTTCTTCCAAATACTTTGAAGTGCTTAAGAGAATCAAGTCTACCATACCACAATTCATAACCAATTCCATCACTATGCAATCTGATTTGGACCTTTTTCAAAATATATAATGCATTATGAACAACTTCTCTCCAAAACAATCAGCTAATATGGCCTCATTTAACATTGTTTTGGCCATGTCCTTGAAAACTCTATTCTTTCTCTCAACAACTTTTGTTGTGGAGTTCTAGGTGCGTAATACTATCTATTGATTCCATCCGCCTCATAGTATTCAACAAATTCCCTTGAGGTAAGTTAACCTCCTCTATATAATCTCAAAAATTTAATTTTTCTTCCCAATTCTTTTTCAACCATTTTCCTAAATATCTTAAATCTTTCAAACACTTCTGACTTGTCTCTCAAAAATGTTACCGATATCATTCTTGTGTATTCATCAACTAGAAAAATGAAGTATATTTCACCTTTCATATATCTTGTCCTTGTAGGTCCACACAAATTAGTATGAACCAATTGCAATGGTTTAGTAGTTGAATATTCTTTAGTTGGAAAACTAGCCTTTGTTTTCTTTCTCTGCTAACTTTCTTTGCATATGTCATTTGGAAACTTGGTTATTTTAGGCATGTCTTACTAAACCTTTTGAAATTATCTTCACCTGACTATGAAAGTTTATGTGACCTAATATTATATGCCATAACCAACTTTCATCAGATTGTCCTATCAAATAGCTTTGACCATTTACTTCAGAAAGGTTATAAAGATTTTTGTCAGTTCTCAATCCTTGTGCAAATTTCTTCCCGTTCTTTCTAATTTTGTAACCTTCTAAATCAAATGTGACTTTATATCTATTGTCACACATCTGACTCACACTTAGCATATTGTGCTTAAATCCTTCAACATATAAGACATTTTTTGAGGGTTTTTTACCATCTAGACTTAGTATGCATTTTCCATATATTTTGACTATTGTTTTATCACCCAAACTCATAGATCCTCCATTACATTTCTTGAGTTTTATGAATTTACTCTTATCTCTAGTCATGTGCTTGGAGCAGCCACTATCTATTACCCATAGATTTTTCTTATTAGCATGTAGTTCTATCTGTGCAATCATTGATTCTTTGGAGCTTTCTCATTTTTCTTTCCACTCTTTCTTAGCTTTCTTTTCTATCTTTTCCTCCATAATTTCAAATTGTTTTTTTACTCTAGGAGGTGGATCTTTCTTTTTCTCGTTCTTAAAAATTGGTCTTGTAAACTTTGTTCTACAATTTTTAGCTATATGACCAAAGCTACTATAGTTATAATAGACTACATTCATATCCACTAAAGGAGAAAATAGATTCTTGCTTACAAAGTTTGCACTCCTCTTAGGAATGACTCTATATTCTCTATCTCTATGACGAAATTGATTACATGTATAACAATATCCATAAAAGTATGAAGAATGCCTACTCATAACATTTTGTACCTAATGAGGTGATCTTTTGTGCATCTATTTTCTTATGTCTCTCACACTAGTGAATCTGTTAGAATTAGTCCTCCTGGAATTTTTTCTTTCCTTTTGATGATCATGATTAGATTGGTTATCCTTCTTGTCTACAATAGGCTTATTTTCTTCTTTAGTTTTATCTACCTCTACAGATTTTTTTGTGAGTACACTCACTTTGCAATCTCTTTCATGAACTGAATGAGACTTTTCTCCTACTCTGAATCTTTCGTACAACTTTGTAGAAGTTTTTGTGAAGTTACTTTTACCTTTCTCAAGCCCTAGTATAGATTTTTCTTTGTTTGAGGACTTTTGTGTTCTCAATAGTTAATCCACAATATTTGAGCCACTTTTCAACTTGAGACATTTCTCTATTATCTCTTTTTCCTTTTCTAAATCTTTTCTTAGAGCGATGATCTCTTCCTCAAGATTCATACATCTGTCAACCTCATAGTATAGCTTGGATTTAATTATATCCTCTACCCTCTTGGATTCCTCCAGTTGTAACTTCAAATCTACCACATATTGGGTGGATTCTTCTAGATCCTTGCTAAGTTTTTCTAACTCTTTTTTTGTAAGTTTCTTTTGTTTTTTGTTCTCCCTTTTTAGCTTCTCAATCTCATCTAGAGCACAAATAATTTCTCCTTCTAGGTAAACCTCTCCTTCTTCTTCACCTTCTTCATGAAGGTCTTCTACACTTTTCATCCTTTTATTCCTTGGATTCTTTTTCCATGAAGAGAAATTTGTTTTCTCTCACAACAAAAGAACAACTTTGTTCATCATTTGATTTGTTGTCATCTAATACATCACTCTCCTTTTGGATGTATAAAATTTTCTTCTTCTTCTAAAAAACCCTTCTCTTAGGGTAGTAGGGTTTCTTCATTTTATCATCCACTTCTTGCTTGACATTTCCTTTCTTGTTGTATGGAAATTTAGGGAAAAATGACCCACTTTTCCATATTCAAATCATTTAAATGGAAACTTACCTTTACTTGCTAGATCCTCTTCTAAGTATTCTAATGAAAATTTACTCTTCTTCATCAATTTCATCATGTCCAAATTTGGTCATCTTAGCCTTCTCTTTCATAGGATACCCATCCTTTTCCTTGTTGGAAACCTTGAAGGTAGCTTCCTTCCTGGATGGTTCTATATCTCCCATCCTCATTTCATATCAAATGAATATAACATGCAACTCATTAAGAGTAAGGTTATCTATTTCTCTTCCTTCCTCTATTGTAAAAAACTTAGGATCATATTTTTTAGTGATTGACCTTAGAACTTTTAGTACAATATCTTATTTCACTTCTCCATATCCTTTAATAGACTTCACTATATCATTAACTCTTAGAAGATAGTCTACAATTTTCTCTTCTTCTATCATTTTTAGGCCTTCAAATTTAGCTCTCAGTACTTAGAGCTTTGTCAATTTTAACTTGTCATCTCCTTCATAGATATTTTTCAATGTATCCTAGACATCATGTGTAGTCTTACAACACATAACCTTCCTATGCACATATCTAGACAAACTGTTCATAATAGAAAACCATGCTTTTTCATTGTTCTTATAATCCCTTTTTCTTGTGGAATCAATAGGAGGTGTGGTCGGTGATGTGTATCCATTGACAAAAAATATCCACACATCAAACCCTAAAGATCCTAAATATCCCTTCATGAATGAGCTCCAAAAATTATAATTTGTTCCATCAAACTGAGGTGGCTTGTTCGTGGAAGAAATTTCTTGACTGCCATTGTGTTCATAAATCCAAGAATCTACTCGAGCTGATTAAACTTCTCCTAGGGAATGGTGCAAGAGCACCTACACCGCATCCTCCATTTTTTCTCATTTGATGAAAATAGGTGGTTAGGAGGTTAGAATGAGTATTTTTGAGTCTTTTTTTCATTAATAAGGTCAAAAAATACCATTTACTATGATCTAGGTTGAGTTTTTGAGTTTTGAACTCTCAATGTACACAAATGCACTCTTGCACTAAAAGATGCTCTTGTAGCCTTTGAAGGAAAAAACATGAATTTGTATGTAAATGTGAAAGGGTGGGGGTCTTAAGAATTTAATAAGGCTAATTCCAAACCATTTGAATGGTTTTTAAGGTCTTAGGTCTTTAGGATTGAAAGGTTGCTTCAAAATGCAAAGTTTTCATAATGTAATTTGGAGTAAACTCAACATTTATGATGTAATTATCATTAACCAATGGGTTCCCTCCTTGGAAATCAGTTAAGGGCCATTGGAAGTGATGGTGAAAAGTTTAAAAATCCTCCCTTAGGTCGAGGCTAGGAGTTGATGAAGTTTTGAAGCATTAAATATAATAAAAAACTCTATTTTATATTTTATTCAGCATTTTTCACTGTTCCCGTGCTTGGTACGGTCTGGTACATCATTGTACAAGATCCCAATTGGCATGGTTTGAAATATATCGGATTCTACTTTCTTTTGGTTGTGATTTGGCTCATTTTCATCAAGTATTGAGTAAGTTACATCAATTTTAGTGAAAGTGGGTCTGAAACCTTGTAAAACAAGGTTTTGGTCACCAAAATGGATGTAATTCCCATTTCCACCTTGGGAAAAATCTGAAACTTGGTGGATTGGTATATTTAGGACACCTTTACATGCTTCAAATTTTTTCATATTGAAAAATGGAGGTTTGCAAAAGTTATGTGATGCCCTAGGTCTGGTTTTTGCTTTGTACAATCTAAAATGTGATCATTTGAATACATTATTTGTTGTTTTCTGAGTACTTGAGGAAATAGAATGGATGAAAAGAATGTAACAGGTATTGGGGAATCTATTGAAGTCTTTTAAATTCATTAGGGGTGTTGGGTTGTGCCTTGACAAGTTGAAATCTTCCTTGTACCAGCCTAGTTAAGCCTTGTTTATGGCTTGTAAATCAATCTTTTGATACATTTTTTTTGGGTGTTTTATCCTGTACTTTTGGGAAATTGTGGAGGATGGTGTTAGGAGTCTAAAACCATGTTTTATGGTCTGGTTAATTCCTTTAATCATATTTTATTTTGACTTTCCTATTGGTGAATGTTACAAAGTTGCATGGGCTTGTGTAGGAGCGATGGAAGAATGGATGTTTTTGGGTGCAAGGTCTGTTTGTTTGGTCATGTTGTGTTGTGTGAAGAGTGTTTACATCATCCCCAATTCATGTTGAGATGTTTGGTTGTTTGAGTCAAGTTGAGTGTTCAAGCTACATTGTTGAGGGGAATGGTGAAGTTGATGTGTGCATATAGAGTATTTGAGAGAAGCATTTGGGAAAAGGTGTTGCTTCCCTACCACTCTGCATCAGGGAACCTAGGGCTTTCATACCAATTGTTGTAACACAATAGTCTACTGAGAGGGGGGAGGTGAATTACTAGATCTTTAAAATTTTAACCCTTATATGCTTTGTGTAGATGAAAACTTAATATGAAAGTTCATGAATAGGCACACACACAAGCATCACATAACACAAGATGTCTTTGGAAACCCAAGATGGGAAATACCACAAGAGAAATGCTGCTAGGAGTTGCTTTCCTAATCCAACCTCATAATCAAAGTTCTATTACAATGTTTAATGGTTTTTTCCCTAAGGATACACCAATCTCCTGATTTTAGGAGCACCCACTCCAAGGAAGCACCTACTTCGTACACTAAGAACTTACCTAGATATCTTATGGCACCAACCAATAAAATTTACAATAGTGATAGTTACAAATTGTTCAATAGAACATAATTCAATGTTACAACTTATTTTGCAACTACTCAACACTTGGTTTTGATATTTGTACCTTCAATTGCACTTCATACCTCTTTTGTTCTGCTCTTGTGGGTGAATTAGAGTATGATTCATAGTGTTAATTTGAATTCCTTTTGTTTTAGCTACTGTTGGTGTAGTCCCCCTTTTTCTTTCATTGTATTATTTTTCATTCTCAAGAGACTTTAAGATACACTACACTTTCTTGTTGCACTTTTTGTAGGATTGCATTCTTTATCCGCCTTTAGGTGCTAAACAAGGACATTGCTTCCCTTCATGCTTCTTTTCACCAAGGTTTTCTCTATCCATCTCAAAAGACAATTGTAACTCAAAATGCAACACAAACTCAATCTTCCCTTTTTTGGTACCACACCCATGCACACTTCATTCCTAAAAACCTCTCTAATTTATTCATCACTGAATCTATTCATTAGTCTTGAGATGCACAACCACTCTAAATAATTCTCTGCCAGGGCTTGATATTTAAATTATTTAGTACGCTACTAGATCATTGAGCCACACATCCACTTATCAAAAATTAAATATTTTTCTAATTTTGGCATGCTAAATAGCTAATATCATACTTTCATTTAATTGATATTCTCTATAACAGATCTTATTCTAATTCTCCACTGCCTAAATGTCAATAGCACCAATCTAATTATCTTTTCACCATTAACACTAGTAGTTGGAATAGTTGGTCCAATTGAATTTTTTCCTAGATTTGATTTGTATTAAGAACCCTAGATCATATTGACATAGCCATTAATGTATCTTAGTTTGAACTTGTGCCATTGATCTATTACTTTTTGCACCATGATTAGATGATCATCATGTGCTAGCACAAGAGGAGAAACCCACTAAGTATACAAGAATAGAGCATTTTAGATAAACTGCAACAAACTATTTTTTGAAAACTAATCTTGTAGAGCACCAAAATACCTGAAGTTGCATAGCAGTTTACATTTAACATTATTAATAATTTCTAAGAACTTGTAGGGACAATAATTTACTTCTAGAGGAATTTGGAGTCTCTAAATGCACCAATGTCAACATATACTATTAGAGAGCATAGATCATAATATTATCACTTGTAACTTTCCCTATAGAAGGTGTGAAGACTTGATTTACTAGATATGGAACCTTCATAGCTTGGCCAACATATCATCTTAACCATAAAAAATAAAGCCTGCTTAGTAGGAGAATGTAGACCAAGAAACAATGACTTTTCCTTAGAGTCTACACTATGAATGCTTTAGTGAAACTTTTGCACCTTATTTCTATGTGTGCTATGTCAAACTAAAATGATATCAATGTAGATATTTTTCAGACCTATCAATACATGTATATCATCCATCGCATCACACTTAAAGTACCATTCTTCCTTATATTTCTATGTATATTAGAGTATGTACATTCTTTAGCATCTCATCTAACATCAATTATACCCCATATTGGGTTGATATCAATGACAACACCTATTTCCAATAGGTTGTTTTATAAAGGAATAAGGTATCAAGGTCCCTCTAGAATTGAACACATAAGGCACAAAAAAGGTTTTGGTTATCATCCTTCAAAACCCACCAAAGCTTCCTATAGACCTTCTCTTAATTTGAACACAATAACACAAGATTCTCCTAAAGTATCATTCAATTTAGTTTATCTTGAATTGATAGATAAAAAATAAAATCCTTTCATGAAATATATATCCAACACATGAATCCTTAGAATTTTTTTGGGAGTTTATGAAAACTTACCCACTTATCATCATTATCGTGCATTTCCTTATTTTCTAAATGTTGAAGCAGACTTTGGGAAAGATTCTTACATATCAGATGATACAATGGATTATCAAGGCATGCCCCAAACTTCCCATCATATTCTAGATCACAATACACTACTTGTAGGAGATAATGTTGATGTCTTGATGGATCAATATAACATGAATAATTTTATTTTAATTAAAAAAATTCCTAACTCTAATGAAGACCAAGAACATTCTATTGTTTTAGATGACTTTGTTGAATTTTTTTCTTGGTCTTATTCCGATATGCATAGCATATATCCTAAGTTGTTATGTATAACATTAAGTTTGTGTAATGCCCCGCCACGCAACCCTAGAGGAAGTTGCAATCCACTACTTAAACGTACCAATTTTTTTTTTTGTTTAAGTATAAATAACATGTAAAGTGGATTCATAATGCCAACAACCTCTAAGGCCACGAGAAAAAGATTACTTAAAAACCCAACATCACATAGCAATAACATAAACCGATACATTAATCACTTAAGGAAATGAAACAACATACATTCCATGCAAGATAAATTACAACAAGGATAATAAATACCTCAAGATTCCAATTTAACATTTAAACAATAAGGTTACATTACTCATTCCCCGAATGAGGTAAATCCAATAAACATGATTACAAATTACAAATTCCACCTCGATAACAACTGAGGGGCAATAAAATACAATAAGAACTGAGAGAACAAGGAAAGAGAAGAAACTAATTCCCACGAGCTCTCCAGCTGGAAATCACGATCACACGAACATGAAGAAGAAGAACCAATGGACTCAAGATGCACGCCACCCGACCACGTGGAACCCAAAGGCCCCACTCCCTCTGTGCTAGGAGATAGTAACAAGGATTTCCTACACAAGACCATCTACCACTAGACACAAGATAACGCATACACTGAACTGAAACAAGGACAAAATCCACATCCCTCAACACAAAGGTTACAATGCTTCCAGAGTATGAAATCGAGTACCATCACTGTACAAAATAAACCAACGGTACAACACCATACCGACTGCTATCATAGGAGGAGTGTCATCGCAAAGGCGGCATTGGTTATCCAATGGTGTTCTTCCTAGGTCCCGGCTCCCCTCTCGGGATATCCTGGTAACCTCTCACGAACCCGGCGCCATATGCCCACCAGAGCGGAATCGATTATCTTTCGAGAAGACAAGATAACGATCTTGCCATTCCAGGCCTTCCCGACTCATCTCAAGTCTCGTACAAGCCCTTGAGCCAATGAGCGAGGCAAAATTATCTTATTAATGTTCAATGCTACTCTCTCCCTAGTAAGTTATTTTAATTTTCACTTAATTAACTAACTCTCAAACGAGTTATCCTGGGACCACTTTGGGCCCGGCGCTCGTTTGAAAGCCACTCCCCTATCGACAACACATAACTCAACCACATGCCAAGGGTAGACAAAGCACTAATATTTATCACAAATAACCAAACACCTCAATAGGCAACACATCACCACAGATGTCTAAAACTGAAACCAAAACGTGCACTACCCAAGGCTAACACAAGGTTGACTACATAAAGAATTCCACATAACAACTGATGACTCGACTCAAACATGAATCACAAGTTCACACAACCCGTTCAAAGAACCAGGTAACCACTTGAGCATAACTTACACATAAACCAAGATAGCCAAAACAAAACATAAGAGACATAGCATCATTTCAAGAAACACTGCTGGAAGACTTACATGATCAACAAGAAATGACTAAGATTCAACAATCCTACACTCACGAATAACCACCCATACCAATAAATGAACTCAAAGCAGGAAGATTCTCTAAACATGCACTCTCATTTCACAACATCGAAAGCGTACAATTAAGTACTGAAAATATTTTGGACCAATAGGTAAACTAATGTTCGGATTTCCTAAATCCATTCAACACAGATTTCATAACTTGCTTTTATCCAGTCAATTAATCCCCTCTTTTATGCACGACATTGGAATATATAAAAAAAACATATCATTTACTCTAAATTTTGTAACCATAAAGCATATTAATAGTGCAGTTATCTGGTTAGAATTTAAATCAATCATTCTCTCAGTTTCATGTTCACATGCAAAAGATAAATCACTAGATTAATAATCATTTAGGTTAACTAATGAGTTCTTCCTTTACTCTCAGTTCCGAATCATATTATATAATTAGACATCTAAAAAAATAAACAAGATATACCTTTAATATCCATTTGAATAATAACTTAAAGTCGCTTCATTGAATTTCACGACAATATACTAAAGTATCAATTTTCACAATCATAATAAACGCATGTTGGTTTACAATTTCTAGTTTAATATTTACCATTATCTAAATATATCAAATAAGATGATATTCTATTTGCAATTAAATAAACTATATCACTTTAAATCTAAACTCCCATCAAATAAAAAAAAATACCGAATAAAATAATATTTTTATTTTCCAATTAACTCCTACTTTTAAATCTTCATGATTAACATAAAATACATTTTAAACTTATACTAAAATCCTTTAATCTAATATATATTAAATATATTATATTTCATATAATATACAATATTGAATATTATATATTTAATATACAAAATATATATATAAATAATATATAATTAAAAAAAAGCTAGGTTAATTATTATTAACCAAAGTTTAACAAAAAGAAACAATAAAAAAAAACTAAATTTTATTTTATTTCTTTTTAACGACAAGGGCCGAAGCCCTGGCACAGCGCGCCTCGCCTATACCTGTCGGGCCAGCCACTGAGAGAGGCTCCTCGGCCTCGCCAGGTGGGGTATTGAGGATGTCCTACTGGTTCTGCATGGGAAAGTGGTGGTGTGGGGTATGACCACGCCGGGCGGCTGCTGACGGCGGGGGTGGGTTTGACCTCCCACCTCCCCACTTAAAAATAAATTTTATAATACTTTTAATAAAAATAATTTAAAAAAATCTGCGTTTTAAAAAAAACGAAAATACCAGGGCCTTATTTTTCTGGGTTAACCCCACAACTTAAAATTTTCAAATAAAACAAATATATTGCAAATAATTTTGTGGGTATTTCATATAATAACAAATAGGGTTGAATTCACAAATGAAAATACCCACAACTTAATTTCATACCCAAATTGCCACAATAATCCAAACTCAAATTTAAGAAATTAAAACTTATTTCAAGCAAGGAAGTGGGTTTTCACAAATCAAGTTCATCATTGAGTTTTTTTGGATTTTCTTTCCATTTCCAAAACCACTTACAATTTGCAAATTGAAAATCTTTTTCATGAGTTTCATTGAATCTAAACTATATCTTCAATCATTTTTAAAAAAAAACAAGAAGATGGAGGGAGGAAGAATAGAACCTTATGTTTTCTCCAAACTTGGCAAGCTTCCTCCATGGAGATTTTTCTAAGCACTCCTTCAAGCTTCTCCACCCAAAACTCCAACCAAGAATCCATGGAGGTTGAAAAGAAAACCCTAAAATAAAATATATCCTTTTTCCAACTTTTCAAATTCAAATTCAAATTCTAATTCTAATTCAAATTCAAATTCACATTCAAATTAAATTCTAATCCAAAATGCAAACTCCCTTTCAAATTCAAATTCAATTCCAAAATTCCTATTTCAATTTCAACACAAATATCTTTTACCAATTAGTCAACCATTTCTGAAAATATCCTTTTTACCCCAAAGTCTTGCATAAGAAATATTTGAATTTTTAATAACTTTAACCCATTTTCTATTTCCAATTTAAATTCAAATATTTTTGCACTTTACATTCAACAAAAGAATTAAATCTTTTACCCTTTTTAATTCATAGGGATAATTTAATTAATTCACACAATTAATTCAAATTATCAATAAAATAAATCTAATTCGAAATTAGATTATTTTATTAATTCAATTAAATTAATTAACTAATCACTAATTTTTCAACATCTCAATAAGACAAAACATTCATCATTTAATATTTTCAAAAGCTATCTAATCACTTTTAGCTTGCAACAAAACACATTTAGTCATTAAACAAACTACGCAAATCATTTCATAAACATAAACTTGAAATTAAATAAACACTCGAGGGGAACTGACCAAGTTAAAACAACTGGCCCCGACGACAAACCAACAACACACTACGACTAGGGTGACGACCTGGTTTGGAAACCCTAGCTACTATCTCCCAAATAATTTCCGTTGGTCAATGGACACGCTCAAACCTGGAAACCAGGTGGAGTCGATGTCATGTACCTGCCAACCTGCAACCAAGAGCATGTCGAACGTGCATATATACATAATATGATCAGACACACCGTGAAGAGGAAATCTCAGAATCGTAGGGCACTCGCAAGCGAGTGATACCACCCCGTCCCCTTCACCAATACAATATCACTAACTGACAAAGCTAACATTATTAACATAATCAAAGCATAAAGCATCATTAATTCATATGTTAACACGATCAAAACATAACATAGGAAAACATTGCCTAATTCTCAGAGTACAAAAAGGAGGGGTGTTACAGTTAAAATATGATGCTAAGCCAATAAGAAAAATATGCTTAAAATAAATCCCAAAGTGGCTTTCCTGGTTAAAGTTGAGATTCAAAAGCTTTTAAAATTCAATTTCATCTTCCCTATTGACTATTTTTTGAAATAATGGATGTTGAATCATCCAATGAAGCTTCACACACTTCAAAGGATATTTCCAAGAGAAATTCAACCGCATAGAAAGTGTTGCAACTAAGGGTGCAAATGGAGATTGCTATTGATCTAGAATGTGAGATGATTACAAATGTACAAATTCCCTAAATATATAGGCATGAATGAGATACAAGATGCAATATGATGTTGCCATGTGTCATGATCTAACAACATGTGACAACATGTGAACCCTACCTAGGAAATGATAAAATATTGAGATAAGTTCTAGAAGGAAAAATCATCTTCTAGAAGAAATATTATCCCTACAAACATGGAAGGGGGAATTACCCCATTATTTATTATTTTCTAATTTATGCAACCTAGGACTGAATAAATGCAAGACCTAAGTTAACTTATGCTAGACAATAAATAATTAATTACACTAACACCCCCCATAAGTGCAACTTAGCGAGAAAATGCAATGATTATGCAAAGATGATGATAAATGATAGGTCTCAACTACATGATGGCCATATTAGGTACCCATTTACATGATGAAAATGAAAATGCAACAAATGTCCCACAAATAGAGAAAAGGGGAAAACATAGTGGGAACAAAACCCCTCTCCAAAAAGGAGATGAAAATGTAGAAATAGAGACTCCAAAATACCTCCCAAGTACACCATCTGTCACATGGATATAGTACAATCAATGACCCCCCCATAGGGAGGAAATAGAGAGACTATGTAGCCTCCCCACAGGATGAGATCACCTACAAAAATGGTAAGTGTCTAAAGACAAAACATGATCTAGTGTCAACAAACAACTTTTCTCCCTTTCACAAGAAACAAAACCAAGTGCAAGTGCAGGGATGCTTCCCAATGTTGATAGAAATTGAAGGAAGGTAGGATGAATTTGGATGATGATGTCTCTGAACTACTCAAGTGTCTCCTTTCCTGATGAAGAAGATGCCACAATCAACTTAGGTACATGCCCAATCAATGAAGAATGTGACAAACTAGGATGATGCAGAAACTAATGTTGAACAAGATCAAAAGATAGTGATACAATGAATGTGATGGAGACTAGATTTCCCTCCCAAAATGAAGAGTTCTCAAAACCACTAAAAGAAGTCTGAAGCAGCAAAGGTGTCCAAACCACAAGTCTCCTGCTAGGAAGAAGCAAATCCAATAGCAGATGCTGAAGAAACTCCAACTCTTGAATGGAATGAGAGGGAAGAAGTCTCATACATGAAATCTGTAAAGAAAAAACAAGTGCCTCCAAGATAGTCTCTGGATTCCCAATCAAGGTCGAGACAAAAGGATGAGGAGACTCAACAGAACTCTCCAAAGTGGAATCTGAATAGAGGAGTGATATTCCTTCAAGAATGTCCTATGAACCTATAGAAGTAGCCAAGTCAGTGATACATGAAACAAAGCCATCTTGTGATGCCAAGTTTGGAAAACTGAATGCTGGATAGAGATGATGAAAGTCTCAATCAATGATTTTGGACAAGGAATCATTGAATGTGAAGGGATATGAACTTTCTCTGATGGAGAAGAAGGAACATCTGAAGAAACCTTCTCAACCTCTTCAGAAGATTCAAGGCAATCCAAACAAACAACCTCCTGCATAGCAATATCATTATGGGGTAAATGATCTGAGGAATGACATTCTAAATCATGACCATCAAGAAATGGTGGAGTATCTAAATCTCCATATATCTCCCAAAGCTTAGTCCAAAGGATATGAGGAAAATCACAATGATCAATAGTACTCAAAACACCACAATCAACTTGCATTGAAATGATCTCCAAGATAGTGAATCTGCTGCAACTCCAAGCAAGAACATGAACACCTTCACTTGGATGAGGAACTATACCATATAGATGTGGCAATAAATCAAGTGATTGGAGATGGTGGATGATCCCATCTCACCATTTTTTATAGTTACCATTGTGCAACATAACCAAAGAAAGAATATATGCAATCCCAATAATGTATTATCAAATTTCTCCAAAAAAACAAAAACAATGACCTTCAACAACGAATAGCAACTTCCAACAATGATATGCAACTGAAATGATGCTACCCAAATTGATTTTTTTTTCCCAAGCTTCAGGATATCCAAGTTGTTGAACAAATGCACCAAATTGAAAAAAACTAAAGCAAGAGTACCTGGAGTTGAAACTAATAAAAGTGAATGGACTGGTGAAAAATCCTCTAAAATATCTTCTGAATGTCATTGGAATCACCGGATTTTGAGAATCTGATGTGAAGATATTGGTTTTTGAGTCCAGAATGAAGGGTTGACTTCAATTGAGTGTAGATTTTTTTTACAAAAAAATTTAGCAGAATGGATGTCACCACTGGAAATTATACCAAATCCTCCTTCCAATAGTATCTCATTTGCCAAATTTTGATACCGTGGGTGAAAGTTATGAGAAAAAAAATGCCTAGATGAGGCATTCTGTAGGCTAACGGGGTTCAAAAAATTAGTCCCCTCTGAGCTAGCTCGTAGTCATTGATGTGACCGCGAGGCTATGAGTGGTAAAAAGTGGGCTACCTCCTGGAGAGGTGATGAGGCTGAGAACAAGCGGCGTGGTCTGTACAATGGTGGCTCCACTCGGATAGAGTGGACCCCTTAGTCACTGGAGGAACCAAGACTTGTCAATAAATGTGGTTGATGGCTGGTTAAGAACTCTAGTGGGATACATTGGTGGTAGGAGAGAATGACCAGTGGTGGAGAGACAAACATCGATGAAGGAAGTGGAAGGCCAGGTTGGCACAGAATACCTATGTCTGGTCAAACCACAGATGAAAGGTAAAACAAATCAGTGGTGATGTGCACCTGAGATGTGATGGTTCCTCCAAATTGTACCTCCCCTACAACATTATTAAATTCAACTAACGAAATCCAAATATTTTTGTAGACTAAATCAAAGTCGACAAATATATTTTTTGAAGATTTGTTTTTTGAATATTACATAAATGCAATTCAAAAACCCTTTTATATTTTGAACAATGCCGACACAAAGAATATGAAGAAATAATATTTGATACTGACTAAAGAAAAAATATATGCCCGATGGTTTTTTAAAAATCAAACCCAATGTCCACTAGATATTTAAATGCAGGTCACCCGAATTATTTTTCTGCAAACTATATAAATTTCCAAAAAAAAAAATTGCCAAAATAATGGAAATATGAGCCTGAATTTTTCTGAAATAGAAAATGCCTACGACTAAAAAAAATTTTCCTCAGAGGACAACTGACTGGGATGATTTTTTACTGCAAATTGTATGGATAGTACGGTTGATTTTGCAAAACCTAAAATACCTCTGATGGCTCCCAAGTTGATGTATCTGATTTTGATGAATGAACAGGCGATCCTATGGTTTTGAGGCCTTCTGAAGACAATGGTGAGCTTGGATCTAGCTTAATCTACTCTTGAAATCAGCTTGGTCCCTGAGTGGATTCAAGTAGCTTGCAATGGAAACCTTCAAGCCTATAATGAATCTCTCTCACCCAACTTTCTTGATCCTGGGATGAACTCTCAATGGAATGGCTCTGATACCATGTTGAAATAATGGATGTTGAATCATCCAATGAAGTTGGACACACTTCAAAGGATCTTTCCAAGAGAAATTCAACCACATAGAAAGTGTTTCAACTAAGAGCATGCAAATGGAGATTGCTATTGATCTAGAATATGAGATGATTACAAATATACAAATGCCTTGAATATATAGGCATGAATGAGATACAAGATGCAATATGATGTTGCCATGTTTCATGATCTAACAAAATATGACATGTGAACCCTACCTAGGAAATGATAAAAGATTGAGATAAGTTCTACAAGGGAAACTCATCTTCTAGAAGGAATCTTATCCCTACAAATATGGACGGGGGAATTACCCCATTATTTATGATTTTCTAATTTATGCAACATATGACTAAATAAATGCAAGAACTAAGTTAACTTATGCTAGTGTAATAAATAATTAATTACACTAACGTTATTCACCTTGGATATCAAACATCATGGTTGTCGCTAAACTTGATAATTATATTTGAATGTGTATAAATTTTTGTGGCCTTTATAAAGTGTCTTTCAAAGATGATTTTCCTCTTGCTAACATAGACATGAATTTTATTCTACCATTGTACATAATTTACTTTTATTCATGAATGGATTTTCTAGATATATTTAGATATTTATAAACCCTCAAAACCAATTCAAAACTGCTTTTATTACACCTAAGGGAGAATTTTGTTGAGTTGTTGTAATGTTTGGATTTAAAAATATTGGAGCAACATATAAAAGCTCTATGACATTAATGTTTCATGATTTAATTTATAATATATTGGAGGACTATATCAATGATATATTAGCTAAATCTATATCACATCAAGATCATGTCAAAATCCTCTTAAATATATATGAGTCAATTTATAAATATAACATGCATTTCAATCCTAGAAAATGTGTATCTGGTGTGGATAGTGGAAAGTTATTAGGCTTTATTATGTCACATCATGACATTGAGTTAGACACAAAGAAAATTGATGAGATAATTAATAATCCACCTCCTTAAAATATTTCTCAACTTCATAATTTACAAGGGAAGATTCAAGCTATTCATATTTTTGTCTCATCATTGATGTATTAGACTCCCACCTTCACTAAGTTATTTAAGAAGGATTTTCATTTTAGATCAAATGAAGACTATAAAAAATCCTTTAATAATTTAAAGAAATGTTTGGCTAATATTCTTGTTTTACAACTAGCTACCTCAATATCTCAATTTACTCTTGACACTTCTACTTCATCTAATGCTCTAGTTCCATTATTTAGACAACATGATGAAAATGGTAAAGAATGGACTATCTATTACATTAGTCGTACATTGCTTGATTATGAAACACAATATATTGCAATAGAAAAATAATGTTTGGCTCTTTTGTTTTCTACAAGTAAATTGAGACATTTTTTTTAAAATTTTGAAATGCATGTTCTTGTAAGATTTGATTCATTAAAGCATATTTTCTTCAAAACTGATCTATTTGGATACCTGGCCAAATGGGTGATGTTGTTAGTGAAATTTTACCTTAAGTTTATCTCTCAAAAAGAAAATAATGGTCAAGTTTTGATTGACCATTTAGTTGAGGCGCCTTCACCATTTGCTTTACCAAACCAAGTGTTATTCTACAATGACCATGTCCTACCATTAAAAAAGGATAAAATATTGGACTAATTCCTTGGTGATTCTAAGTGTAGAATTGGCTTCAATGATGGTTTTATACTATTACCTCCTTCTAGTAAGAAAAGTCCCTTATCTTACTATTTAAACTTTCTATTTGCTAATAAAATTATGGAATATAAAGCTCTTATAGTTGGTTTGCATGTGACATTACCCCTTAATATTCAAAATATTTATATATTTGGAGATTCTAAACTAATCATAAAATAAATTCATGGATCTTATCAAGAAAAAAAAGATAAAATATCCCAATACCATGAATTAACATTATAAAAATTACAACATTTTTCCTCACATACCATTGACAATATCCAATGAAAATATTTCAAAGTTAATATTCATAGTCTCACATCCTCATCAATATTAGAAAATGTTGAAGATGAGATAATTTTTTGTCTTAATATTAATTCATATGAATGGTACTCACATATATTTCAATACTTGCATGATGTTACTTTTCTTGATCCTACTCCAAAAATAATTTGATCTTGTGTTTGCAAGATCATAGTGTGATGCATAATTTTAGCTTGTGTTATATCAAAGGGGGTATAATGGTATCATTCTTCATTGCCTCACCAAATCAAAGATCCCCATTACCCTTGAAGAAACCCATTCAGGTTCTTATGGAGGACACTTCACTAGTTGATCTTTGGGTCAAAAGTTACTTTATATCGATTATTATTTAAAAAATATGGAACAAGACTCTTTTACCTTTGTTATGAGATATCCTAAATATAAAAAACATAGCAATTTTATTCATGCTCTTTCCCACAAACTTCATTCCCAAGTTTCCATTTGGCCATTTTTTTTGTGGGGCTTGAATCTTATTGGTAGAGTCTCTCCTCCTTAAAGGCACACTTTTATCATTACATCTATAGATTATTTCACAAAATGGGTTGAAGTAGTTCCACTTTGATCAACGATAGTTGATGTTATTTTTTACATTATTCTTGATAACATCATATCACAATGTGGTCTTCCTTCTACTTTGGTTTTAAATAATGGTACATCAAATAAGAAAAAAGAAGTGAATAAGTTCCTTGAAAATTAAGCATACAATATTGAAATCTTTGAAATATTTTAGCAAGTCTGATCGAAAATTGTTAATAAAAATGGTAAAGATTCACATACTCAACTCTCCTATGCATTTTGGGCTTATCTCATAACTTTTCATACAACTATGAGTACTGCTCCATATAACCTGGTATATGGTGTAATACCCCTCCTATTGTTGTTTGGACTTGTTATTTTTCTATGCTTTTTGTTTGATACTCTGAGACTTTGATAGTTACTGTTATTGTTTGGATTGGTGGATTGGGTAGTTTTAGACTGCTACTTTATTTGATGACATGGATATTATGATCTGACATTATGGTTACATTATGGTTTGGTGATGTTTAATTTTATTTTAGTAATACATTGTGATGCAGTGGTTTAGTAATTAGTTTATGATGTGATCAGTTAGTTAGCAATGTTACTTTATATCTAATGTTGTAATTGTTAGTATAGCTTTGGTGAGAGGATAGTGTAGCACCACTCGTTTACGAGTGCCCTGCTATGCTGCAATTCTCTCTCATGATGTGATGTTTTGATTATATATATATATATATATATATGTGTGTGTGTGTGTGTGTGTTGTACACAACCTTGTTTGTATGCAGGAATTGCAGGTACAGAGTCTCGATTCCACCTGCTTCAGGCAAGAAGGTGAGCATCAATTTACCCAATGGGCATGAAGTTGAAACAAAGATGACAAAGAAGTCACCCCGTCCCATGTTTTTCAAACCGTCTTATGTTTAGTGGTATTGTGCGTCTTTGACCTTTGTTGAATTATTCATTTTATTATAGTAGTTTGTGTGAGTGTACTTTTGGTATTTATTTTACGTTGGTGTTTTGTATGATGTAATTTATATAATTAAATGATGTTAATAAATGTTGATAATAGTGTTGGAACAATTTGTATTAAAATATAAAAGTCTAATATTAAAAGTCATGTGATTTATTTAAAAGTGTAAATTAAATTATTTAAAATTAGTATTTTGATAATTTAATTAAAAGAGCATGTTGAGGATAATTATGAAATAAATTAATTAAATAAATTAAATTGTGTGAATTGCAAGCAAAACTACAAAATCAGAATTAAAACAAAAAGTGTTGTTAAATGGGAAAAAAATCAATAAAAGAAAGAAAAGATGAAAAGGACCAATGAATGTTGAGTTTTGGCTAAAAGGCTGGGAATAAAATTAGAAAACAAAACTTCTTTTAATTTTGATTTTTGGAGTTTTCAAAAAAGAAGAAGATATATTTTTATTTAATAGCAAAATTGTGGTATTTTTGATTCAAGGGGAAAATTGACAGAAGTTACACAAAATATTGAGTTTTGGAAATTGGGTTCTCTCTGGTTCTTTTCTGTAGAAATTTATTTGGTTTTTCATTGTTTTGGAAGAGAGGTTCTTTTGAATTAAATTTTAGATTAGAAAATTGGAGCAAGGACGAGAGCTCTTCGGAAAGGCTATTGGGATCAAGCAAAACTTCATCAAATTTTCAATAGCGCGGGACTCCAGGTTCCATTTTCTTATTCTTTAGTTTTCTGATTCAAAAGAAAAATAAAAAATAAATATGTTATTATGTAAAAGAAAGAGAAAACTTCTAAGATTTAGAATTTATTGAATAGAAAACCAATGAAAGAAATTTGTGGGATCTGTAAATATGTTCTGTATTTTCTTATAATTTTTGATATGGGAAAATTATTCTCCCTCTCAAATAAATGGAATTTTGGTTATATATATATACACTTTGAAGTTTTATACACTGTTTGAAATATATATATATTTAGATATATACAAAGTATATATATAAATATATATAAATATATAAATATACATTTACTTCTGTTAATTTATGGATTTTTGAATTTGGTTATGGGCTAAACCTATGCGTCAGTCGGGTGAGGGTCGAATGGCTTTATTTAAAAAAAAAATATACAAAAAAAAATATATAAAAGAAATTTGTTTTTTTTTGGAGTGGGGAAGGGATGGTGCCAGCCGTACCCTCCCCCTGTCCCCTCTTGGTAGTGGGGACTGCCCACAACAGTCTACGGCCTACTATGTGCAGCAGCAGTCACGAGGATTGTTGTGTGCAGTCCTCTGTACTGCGCATGGCAGCGAAGCTGCAAAGTTTGTTTTTTTTATGTTTTTTTTTATGTTTTAATTAAATTCGATTTTAAATATATATATATATATATATATATGTATGTATGATATATATTTTATGCGTATGTTAATTTTGAGTAAAAAGTTAACCAGTTTAGATTATTTGTTTAATTTTGAAGAAAACAGAAAAGTAAATAATTATATATATTTTATATGTATATATATATGCAATTATTTGTATATATATATAAATATATATATGTATATATATATATATATATATAATATAAATGTTAGAATTTATTGATTTGGTTTTAACTGTGAAATTATAAAATTTAGTTATATTGATTAATTAAAAGAAGCAATTTGCATATTTATGTCAAAAATTATTATTGAATCTTTATTTCAAATTGTATCGAGGAAAATGGAGATTATAAATGCAATTAAACCAGTTGTCTATTTTGGAGTTGCGAAAACATTATGCATTTATTAAAATGGTATTTCGAGTTGTGAGATAATGTGATTTTGTTCACCATTTTATTATTGTTTGGGCTTTTCTTTCGATGTGGGAACCCTGTTGTATTTGTAAACCTGTTTATGGATGTTGTGAACCTTAGAATTCCAGAGGCGTGTTTTTATTGTTGGATGTTTACCTTCGTTTTATGTGCTCTTGAGGTAGCAAGATATTGGTATTATTATTTTGAAAGGGTTGTACTAGTTTTGTTGAGACTTTGATTTTGTGTTTTACCGAGATGGGTAATGCCTCGCATGTCATCTGTTGAGACTTAATGCTTGTTCTTTATGGTACAACCATTTCTTTGATTTTGTTATGTTTGGGGTCTCAGGGAGAGTGGCTCTTCGTGGGGGTCACGCCTCAAATAGGAGGAAGGGCTCAGGATAACCCATGTAAGAGTAGATTAACAAGTGAAAACCTAATAATAGAACTTAGGGGAATGGGTAGTAAAAATATATAAGATAATCTTGGATACCTTGTCTAGTCATTAGGGCTAATGCAGACTAATGGTAGACTGAGAAGGTCGTGGTCGGCAAAGTCGTAACCTCATCCTCAGGAGAGGTTAACGGCTCTGCATGAGTCACCCTATAGGCCAGTGCCTCAAGTAGGAGGAAGGGCCAGGATAACCATAGATGGGGGTCAACGCCTCATGATGGAGGAAGGGCCAGGATAACCCATGTAGGCTATACGATGACACTCTCCACTAGATTCCCTTATGCTTGTTTTCTTGGTTACCTCTGGAAGTGTATTATGATTGTCTCTTTGGTTTACTTGGCATGTGGTTCATGGTTATTGCCTTGGTTTATTTGTGATGTGTTTTATGGCTCTTTGGTTATATTGAGTGGTTCCTTGTTGTTGTTGTTTATGATCTATGTATTCTTTGATGTTGCTTTTGGAGTTATTGTACTATGTTATTCTTTATTGGAGTTGTCTTATGGAATTCATGGTTGTGGTTACTTCTTTGTCACCTCTAAGCATGGGGGGTGGGTTTTTCTAAAACCCACATGGTCAGGTGGAACATGCTCCGCACTCATTGGGTTCCCCATCAACGTTCGTTCTTCACAACATTCTTCAGTTGGAGCTTGTACCTGATATTCATCTTGTATTTCTGATTTGTACTATGTATTTATCCCACATGTATGGGAGGTTTCATTGTATTCATTTATTGAGAACATGTAATGTATTAAATGATGATGTATTACATATGAACCTTTGTAAGAATTCATTTTATGAGATTTATTATGGTCGTATCATGTGATGTATTTACACTTATGCTTATGGATATATGTATGCTATCTTTTGTAAATGGTTATTGTAATGTTATGATGGATGTAAGTTTAGATAAGTTATTTAGCTTTATCTTTTATCTTTTCGTTATGGGTCTGTTATGCGATGTGACCTCGCATGCCCCAGAGGACTTGACGTTATGATATTAATGTGTAATGTAATTATGTTTTGATGGTTCATAATTATGTGTTTACTTTGTATTATTTATAAAAAAAAAAAAAAAAAATGTGTGTGTTGTTTTGTCCTTTGGGGTTTGCACGACAGGCATTACATATGGTGTTGATGTTGTTATGCCTTTGGAGTTAGAAATTCCTTCATTACTAATTTCTCTCAATCAAATTCTAGATGACACTTCCTACAAATAACAACACCTTCAAAAACTTGAGATGCTTGATGAACAACATGTAAATTCCCTTGAATATCTACAATTTTATTACAAAGTTCTTTAATGCAAATATAATGAAGGTGGTATCCACCATTCATTTAAAATTAGTGACTTGGTGCTTTATTAGAATCAATGCAATATGAATGATGCACCAAGAGAAAAGGAAATTTTTTATCCTGAATTGGTTAGGACACTACATCATCATTGGGGACTATAGATTAGGTACATACAATATCTGTGTGGTGGACAATACACACCTCAAATAACATATTAATGCTATGCATTTGTGTTTATTTTATGCTATTTAATTTCTATTTTTCATTGATTCATTCATAACAAAAATTGTGTTTTGGAATTTAGAATAATTTTCTTAAAAGTTGATAATTACTTATTATCATAATATTCAATAATTTATATGTACCATCTTAAATAGATCATTATAAGATTGAATTGTTAAAATTAGATCTTAGGTGTATCTAGTTCAACATGTGTACACTTTCTCAAATTATGGTATTTAATTAAACAATTCCACTAGGTTGTTTAGTTAGATCACATCTTCCATATATGCATTACATGTATCAATTGGATCATTTATGCATTTATTAAATAATCTTGATGGAATTATTTGAATAAAATACAAGTGTATCTAATTTTTTATACATGTTAATTTACATTAGCATTTAATCAAAGAAATATAGTACATGTTCTTAAATTATATCACATGTATTATAAAAAGAATTAAATAAACACATACACACCAAATAAAAATTCTCATATATGTACATCATAATGTTTACATACATATGTATATCACCAATCTAACAAAATGTAGTGTATAGTACATAAATCACACCATATAGGTCTATGGCTATCAAAAACTTCAAGGCCTAGTGGTGGTGCTCAAGGAGAGATAGAAGATTATGAGTAGGTACTAGAGCTATTCAATGACTATACAGCCATGAGCTTACCTCTATGATCTACATTGGCCTCAAATACTATTGTATATTACTTCTAAAATTAATCTCTCTCAACTCACACTCTATCTATCTCTACTTGAAGGATCATCTATACATGATCATTGGTGTGACCTTGATATATCTCTCTAAGCTTCTCATATGAAACTCTCATTTAGCATATGGGATAAAAAACATTTGCATGACACCCTATAGTCTACTTTGGCCTATAATAATCCCACACTAGCTAATTTAGTTGTACATCACAAACCATCCTTTCCATCACTCAACACATAAATTCAAGCCAATATCGAGTACCAACTACAAAAATTAAAAACATAGAATAATTTTAGATAACATCATCATATAAAACATAATTTAAAATTAATTACACCATCTAGTATACTATGAAAAATTAATTGAAAATCATATCATATCACATAGATTTCCAACTCACAAATGAGGATCCATGGATGAGATAATTATAGCTATGTATGTGATCCCTTGTTAGGTTGGGGGCATGGTACTAGTGACTCTACTCATCTCCCCATACTCATATATTCTCGATCTAATGGGTGTAGTAGGGTGTGCTCATAATAGGTGAGGGAGATACTTAGGCCTCTCCTTGGGAGCATCAATGACCTCCTCCCACTCCTCTAGATCTCCTCTTTATTTCACAATCAAATAATCTTCTCCTTATCATATTTTCCATATCATTATCATCCTCCTCATAGTCCTCCCATTGTTCTGGTCATGACCCAAGATCATCAGTAGGATGATCCATAGGAAATACAGGATCTAGATGTGTAGTGTCCCACCACCTAGTATATGAGGTACTCAATCCAACATTATGTGCATAAGATACATGGTGTGTGTCTCACTCCTCATCATCAAATTCACTCAAAGGGACATCGATGATGGTTGGATGAGCTATGTCTTGTTATTTGGCCTTATTGAAAGTTTATCTAAGATAGGTTGATCAAAGAATGGTAATTCACTAAGGATGACCACACTATCTAGTCACTTGATCATAATTGAATGTCATAATAATTTATACTCATGTATTGAACAACAAACAAGTGATCATGTTGCAGTGTAACAAGCTATCATGATAAGCCTATACAAGGGTGTAGTGTTCTATATGAGCCTAAAATCACATCCACATCTAATTTATCAAATGTAATGCACCAATATAGAAAAATGGTATGTTGTAAAGGTCTCTTCAAAGGGGAAGAGTATGCTCGAGGATATGTACATCCCACCTCTATCAAATATCATGTGAGCCATGTGCAAGAAATGTTCTTGAATGCCCAGACCTAGAGAAGGGTTCATGCCATCAAGCTATGTTTATTATAGTGTACATACCATATAGGATAATAGTAGAGGTTATTTGGCATGCTTCACCCCTAGGCGAGCATGGTCTTCCACTCTTGCATTTCCCATATAGGTGTATGCCTTGTCCATTTGGTGTAACTTCTAATTTTATGGTTGCAATCATGATACAATGAATGATGGGGATGTTTTCATTTCCATAATTAATCCATCATAGCTATATTCGACCTCTAATATCCTATGGCATGTGTTGATTGATACAATAGAACTATTCAATGATATCCTTAAATTTCCTCCCCTCCTCAAGGCTCACAGTCACTATCATTTCTCCTATTAAAAAATGGAAGGTATAAGTGTTTGCATCTCATTGCTCCATGAGTTCCATAAACATCATGTTATAGTATCTCTAATGGTGGGCATGGTTTAGATCCATAATAAGTCAACATCTCACACGTGACTCTTCTCTACAATGGAAATTAATGTAACATGGTCATACATAAGGATGTACAATAAACTCCTAGGTGCTCCCACATGCATGGCAGTGCCTATCAATCAACAAAATGCAATCCCATCAATTCATGTATCAAATAAAATATCAAAGTAACATTATTCCTAGTAAGGGGTGTCATAGTTGGAATAGGGAACCAATGTTGGTCTAGGGTTCCCTCATTACACTAAGGAAACAAACTTCATTAGGGGCACCCCATTTTCTTTGAAATCATTAAAAGTAGTATAAATGGAACTCCTAACTATATGGAAAGTGTAAACAATACTTGCTTATCATGTTGAAACCCCTTGTTGGATGCACTCTCTCAAGGCCTAGGTGCTCCTATATGCAAGGTTGTGCCTATCAATCAACAAAATGTAATCCCATCAATTCATGTATCAAATAAAATATCAAAGTAACATTATGCCTAGTAAGGGGTGTCATAGTTGGAATAGGGAACCCATGTTGGTCTAGGGTGCCATTTTTACTCAGGGGTTCCCTCATTACACAAAGTCACCAAACTTCATTAGGGGTGCCCCATTTTCTTTGAAATCATTAAAAGTAGTATAAATGGAAATTCTAACTATATGGAAAGTGTAAAACATACTTACTTCTCATGTTGAAACTCCTTGTGTGATGCACTCTCTCAGGCCTCTAGTCTCAATTCATGATAACATCATTATTGTGGCATTTTAACTCCTAGAGATGTTTGGACTAGCTATTGAGATGTCAAACTACAAAAGTCAAAATGAATAGAAAAAAAGTGAAAAATTTATTACTTATAGTAAAATTTGACAATATATATTTCATATCATATAATCTTTAAATCGCCATCACCTGTGATTGTGAACTCCAATTTTTGTGCTATTTATTGTGTTTGAATATTGATTCCACCCTTGTTCAATTCATATTATTTTTGGTCCTTGAAATTATGTTTACATAACCCTATTAGAGGTATTTTCACCAAAATCTTAATTAATTTGATGCATTGATATCACTACCCTATTTCTATGTCCATGAATCAAGTAGAAATAAGAGGCACACATCTACTCTCAAATTTCATTCTCCTTAGAAGTTTTGGAATAACAAGTTCATTCTAATGTGTAGGATGATTTTGAATTTCTAACAAGTTATTTTTGTAGGATACATTTCCTAATATTGTGGTTTACATGTTACTAACTTATGGGATTCATTCTCTTATCCTCTACAATATCCTTTTGAGTATGCTTTTTATATGTAATGATTTAATTTGCAATGTTTAGCTTCCATATACATGTAGTTTCTGTAATGCCCCACCACGCAACCCTAGAGGAAGTTGTAATTTACTACTCAAACGTACTATTTTTTTTTTTCAAGTACAAATAACATGCAAGATCACTATCCATTGCCAACAACCTCTAAGGTTATGAGACTGAGATTACCTAAAACCCAATCAAGAAATATGAATTAAAACCATAGCATTTAATTACTTAACAAATTAAGAATGCAAACATTCCATACATGATAAAAAAATTACATCAAATGCATAAGAAATACCACATGTTCCCAATAATAATCTTTACAATATGATTACAACCCTCATTCCCTGAATGAGATAATTCCAATATACAAGGTTACAAATTACCTCTTCCACCTTGATACAAAGAGGGGTAATAAATTACAATGATGACTGAAAGAATTAAAACATGGAAGAACATAATCCCATGAGCTCTCCAACTAGAAATCCCATCCACATGAACAAAAGTTGACCCAACAGATTAAGGTGCATGTTCCACCCAACCATGTGATACCTGAAGGCTCACCCCCCATGCTAGGAGATAGTAACAAGGAATTCTAAACAAGACCATCAACCTCTAGGCATAGGCTAAGTCACACTAACACAACCAAACACATGAACCAAACATACATAAGGATAACACAAGAACAACTCCAACATCACCGACATAGGTCACATTGCTTCCAAAAATAAAATAGATCAAGAATGATAAGAAGACCATGCACAGAAGCCCAAATACCAACTGTTGTCATAGAAAGAGTGTCATCACATAGCTTGACATGGGATCTCCTCTAGGAATCTTCCTAGGCTCCGATCCCCACTATGGGTTATCTTAGTGGCCTCTACCGAATCCTGACACCCATACTCACTCATGCAGAATCAAATACCTTTCGTAAGGACAAGATAGATGACCTTGCCATTCCAGGCCTTCCCGTCTCATCCCAAGTCTATACAAGCCCTTGCATCCATGAGCGAGGCTCAATTATCTTAATTAATGTGAGAAACTACTTAACATCTAAGTACATTAATTTAGTTATCACTTGATTAAACCACTTCTGAAGGTTTCCCAGTTTACCTCTTTGGGCTCTGGCCCCTAACATAAGCCACTCTTCTACTTGACAACAAACCAACACGAAACCAATCACCAAGGATGCCAAAGGGAATACAAACAAGATAAACAATCACTCCAACTCTAGGAGGAACATAAAATGAAAATCCACTCCAACACAGGAGGCAAAAAAAGTCCAAACTCTCTCCAAACACTCGAGGCAACAAAGGTCAAAACCCTCTCCAAACACTGGAGGCAATGAAAGACATACTCCACTCCTTCCAAAGGAGGCACAAACCACATAAACCACTCCTAATACAAAGGAGGCACAAACCATCCCCATTCGTGAAAACCAGGTAAAACCACAAGATACAACCAACACCCTACCCAAGGCAATACAACGGTTGGCTGCATAATGACAACCCATACAAATAAATGAAACCCCATCTGGAGATTTACATAAACAAATCACTCCAAATAGAACAAAAAACTCAATCAAAGAGTTTCGTAGCCTCTGGAAGCAAAACTCAGTACTACCAAGGTACACTCATAAATTTACAATCATAACAATATTGCCCATACAATACCAACAAGAATTCACTTAAATCAACAATCATATAAATACACATTCTTTAAAAAACTAAAGATTTCTTTCGACATAACGATCATTTCTCATCAACAGGAACCAAAGTCCATATTTACCTCATATACTTAATCTTTTAACTATTCATATAAGTTCTAAACAATATAATTTTTATGAACCTTATCTATTCCTTGCAATTTGGAAAACAAACAACATTCCCCATTCACCATTTAAGGAAATGGAATACAAGAACTTTTAAATAACATTCTACCCATCATAACAACATTGTAATAAAATAACCCTTTTCTTTATACATATTTAATATCATCAATTTTTCTCTAGTTATAATGCATATAACTTAACCATGTACATAATCCTGACGTTTAACAAATCCTTTACAAGAACTTTAAGATTCCATCAAATTAAACAGGTCATTGTAAACACATTAACCATATTCATTTGAATTACAACCCTAACCCTTAAATAAATAAAACCTTATCTAGAAGACTTCAGAACATTTACTCTATTTGCACCACATCGAGAATGAACAAAACATCGCTAGAAAGAACGACAGGCAATTAAATAACTATGGTTAGGATTTCCTAAATCCAAGAAAAGTGATGGCATAGTGCAAGTAATCAATTACATAATTAATATTATTTGTGCATACTCAAAAGTCAATCAAATTTCATTGGCAACTCAAGGAATATTAAAACTAATAAGTTTATTCCATTTTCTTGATTTATTCATAATGATCAAAATCAATTTTCTAAAAACATCAATCTCTTACAAAATCAACATTTGCATCATTAAATAAAATATCCCTTTTAATATCAATATATTTAAATATAAGTATATATTAAACATATATATAATTATATACTCAACGTATATACAATTATATATATATGTTTAAATATATATAAATATTATTTAAATATATTTTTATTAAAAAACAATTTAAATTTCAACTCATTTAAATCCAATCCCGTTTTGCTAATTAAATACATAAGAAAAAATACCCATATATATATATATATATATATATATTGTATATATTAAATTAATATATAATATATGTATACCCATACATTTTTGAATGTTATAAAAACATATATATACAAATAAATATATATATATATATATATAATTATATAATATATATTATATATATAATATATTATATATATATAATATATAATATATATATATATATATATATATATATATAATATTATATATTATATATATATAATTTATAAATAAATAAAAACTTATAAAAAAATAATGAAACTCCACGCATAAAGCAGGGGAGCCTGTTGTGGGAGGCTTCTACGCAGCCTTCCCCATAGGCGATGGTTGTGTAGGCAGCGGCACAGCCTCCACAGTCACCTCCTTATGGGGGTGGCTGTGGGAGCAACCCCCTCCATAATATAAAATGCATTTTTTTATATGCATTTCCTTTTGTTTATTTAAAACAAAATGCGCAGCCTCCACAGTCACCTCCTTATGGGGGTGGCTGTGGGAGCAGCCCCCTCCATAATATAAAATGCATTTTTTTTTATATGCATTTCCTTTTTTTTATTTAAAACAAAAATGCCCCCCTATATCTGGTAATTTTCCAGAATAGGAATTTTCACAAGCAATTTCCCCAAAAAACAATTTAAGAATTCATATACAAAATAGATATGTATTTCCATATATATATGCATATATCAACAAAATATATATATAAATTCTCATTTTACAGCCAAACTTTGCAATTGCACAACAAAATTTTGCAACAAAACAAATAAATTTGACAACACCTGTCACGCCCCGCCGTGCAAACCCCAATGGAACTAATAACAACGGAACAATTTTTTTTTAAAAGAATATAATAAACATACTTAAGTATTCTAACATAACAATGTATTATGTGGCACAACTAGATCCAATGGGGTACACGAAGTGACATTACTATACTAACCCATAACCATAATCATAACATATGTACATAAGACAATGAAAGATACTATAAAGATATGAAGCATTTATATTACCACATATATAACACAACTTAACACAACTATTACAAATGATCGTTCCTGAATAAATACATGGCCTAAATATACATTACATCCAAATGATAGTAAGATACAGCTGTCTGAAAATACATCTCAACAACCATATATATACAATTTACAACAAGGTCATCCCAACACATGTGGGAGACAATACATTAATGAATACATTACATCTAAAGTATAACATACATCTGGTACAAAGAATTACTGGATCATCAACATCTTCCAAAACCCTGCAATAAAAGATACATATGCAATAGAAAGGGAAACCCAATGGGGTGCGAAGCACGTTCCACCCAACCACCCCCGTGCTGAGAGTAGACAAGGAAGGGTCCCCGACCAAGCACGCCTAACAATAACAAAGACTAACTCCAAATAGACAACTTGACATCAAAGACCACTTAGAAACTCAACAACGACAAATCCAAAGGCACAACAACACCACTTCAGAACACAACAAGTCATAATCACAAGCATCAATTAAATTCAAGACATAATATCAAAGACTACTTCCAACAATAACCAAAGACAAATCAATAAATCACTTAATCACAACAGATACAATATCACTTAACATTTACAATCACAAAGTCAATTAACAACTACAAACACAATATCACTTAACACGAGGTTACAATGCTTCCAGAGAACAAAGATCATGAACATCGCACAATAACTGATTAACTGTCGACATAGGAAGAGTGTCATGCATAAATTTCCATGAGTTACCCTGGCTCAACCTTCCTAGGCTACCGGACCCCCATCCTAGGTTACCCTGGCTTGCCTCTACCGGCCGCCGGACCCTCACACAAAACTATGCGTGCCATCTCATCTCGAGCCTTATCATTCACTTGCTTCACGAGAGAGAGACATTCTTTATCTTATTAGTGTGAAAGATCCCCCATTAATTCTTTTAGATTATCACTTAGTTAAACTCTAGGTGAGTTACCCTGGCACCTCTTTGTGTGCCGGACCCCCACAAAGAGCCACTCTCCTATCGACAACATACAAGATACAATACCACAACAGATAACTAGACATCATAACCTCTCCAATCCAAGGAGGAAACAAAACAAGGAAACTCACTCCAAACACTGGAGGAAACCAAATACGAAAACACACTCCTTCCAAAGGAGGTACAAATCTCATTACCCTCTCCTATTTTCCAGGAGGCACAAATCCCCGTTCGTGGAAACCGGGTACAACATCATAGTAAAACTCTATATCATTCCCAAGGTGATTCACAAACTGACCCTCTACACAAAACATCCTGCTCTAGAGAACTTCTCTGGAAGACTTACATAGACCCTTAATTCCATTTGCCCGACATGGAGAATAAAAGAAACATGATAGAAAACATTCCATCTCTGGACACCCTTAACAATAACTTAAACGCTTACGAAAGGTAACGTAAACCTAGGGTTTTCCCATACGACACATTTAAACAAAGAAGAGAGTACCACAACAAATTAACGAATAACCCCCAGAAAATAATTACTTAAGAACAACCCCATAAAGAAATATTTCCAAACTCAATAATTTCATCAAACAACTAAGTCCACAATACAAGATTATTCAATTCAAAACAAAACACACTGTTAAATTCAAATTCACACAATTACATTATAACATCATACCTATAAATTTTAACTATTCGATTTAATTATAATCACATAGCTTATTTCCAATTTCTCCAGTTAAACTATATCACTATATCTAGTAAAAATTATCATACTAAATTTTTTATTCAAAACATTTCAAAATCATTTATATAAATATATTAAGAATAAAACATTTTTTTTTTATAACACCAATCATTTTATTAAAACATATTATAAAAATTTAACAATTAATTTAAATATATATATTAAATAATATATATAATATATATATATATTAAATAATATATTATATATATATAAAAAAAAATCGAATTATAAATTAAAAAACTAATAAAAACAATCATAAAAATAAAAGTAAATAACTAATTTTTTTTCTTTGTACTTCTGCCTGGGAGGCCGCAGCCCCATAGGCGGTGGTACTGCGTACCACCCTGTGGTGGCCGCAGTCCCCACAGACTGTGGTACTGCGTACCACAGTCTGTGGTGGCCGCAGCCCCCACAGCCTGTGGTGGCCGCAGCCAACCACGGAGGGGCCGTGGGTGGTATGGCCTCGGCCGACCCCCACCCCCACAAAATTTAATATAAACTTATCTTTTCTTATTTTAAAATTAGATTTATATTTTTTATTTTTTTTTAAACTTATTCTCACAACTATTTCGCATACAGAAAATTTTGAAATAAAAGCCATTAATATACAGAGTTATATATTTAGTTAATTTTGTTTTATTTAATTTTCGTTTTCAATAAAAAATGAAATCCCAGACACGAATTTGTTTAAACAAATCTGTTTGATAATAAAAATCCTTTCGTAAATTTGATCAATACAAAGATACATATATATAAAATCTCTATATATTTATTTATTTTATTATAAAAAAAAATAGAGTAAATAAATTTATATAATAGATCTATCAGAAGATTCAAAAATAACTAAATGAATAAATTGTTTTCTTACATAGATCTGGGTATCCAAATGTATCCAAATTCAAATGATAATAAAATAAAATTTTCTTTTCAATAATTTCATAACCAAATTATACTAAAGAATTTAAAACAAGGTTTTCACTACAAACATTTATAACAGACGAATCTCAATCACAGGAAAACTCTTTTCAAAACACAAGGAGAAATTAATCTTTCAACATGGCAGTCAAAATTTATTACAGAAGAATAAACCAGAAAAGAAATAATGAACTTCAAAGGAACCTGAAATCCTTCGTTTGATGAAGAATCCTCTTCTCGACTGCCTGCCTTCAACTCTTTTCTTGATCTTTTCTTTAGAACCACAATAATTTTACCAGAAAACACCAAAATCCAAAACTATCTTTCTTTTCCAGCTCTAGAACAACAGAGCCAAAAAACTTCTGTGTGTGAATCCATCCCTCATCAAAATAATAAATCAAAATAAATATTCAATAAAGCTCTTCTGCTTTCTTTTCTCAAAAATCCTCCTTTCTTATTGGTCCTTTTTGAGCTTTTAAAAGCTCACACTTATCTAAAAATTTTAATTAAAATAATTTATTAAATCAAGATATTATCTATGCAAGATTTGCTAATTTACTATTAATAAAAATAATAATAATATATAATCATCCTCATATGATTTTCTAATTTAATATTAATAAAAAAGATAATATTTAATTATTCTCAACAATATTAATTTAATTTAATTTCTTGTATTTTAATTAATTAAATACCTTTTAATTTACAATATATTTAAATTTAATATTTTTCTAACTCACAATTAAATCAAATAACAATGCAACATTAATTAATTATTTTATGAAATACGATTAATTAATTAAACACTAACCCAGAATTAAATAAATACTCAACAGTCAAACTACATAAAGACAAAGAAAAAACTTCAGTCATAACACAACGACTCACAACAGACGATGGACTTGGGACGGGGACACTTCCAAACCTACTCCCTTTTTCAACATTTTACCCATTGGGTTAATTTATTGCTCGCCCTGTCCTGCCGAAGCAAGTGGAATCGAGACTTATTCCTACAATCCTGCATCCAACTAAACGTCAAGTAGCACATGTATATATATATAATCAAACCTCCTATCATGAGAAGGAATTGCAGTGTAGCAGGGCACTCATGAACGAGTGATGCTACATTGTCCTCCCACCTACTCTATTCTAACAATTACAATATCAATGACAAACTAACATTTCTAACCAAATTGATCATAAGATAACATGATACTTAACTATTGCATCATAACTAATTATCAAACCATTGCATTATAAAATAATACTGAGTTCAAATAAAATAATCACCACAGAATCATCACATCGACATATAAAACATTAATGAACAACTATTTGAATAAACAATAATCCAATCAACACACAGAGTATCATAAATCATACTAATAATGTCATATCAAATGATCATGTCCACTAAAGGAATAACATCATCAAACTTCAAACCAACCAAATCAAACCATAATAGTATCATCATAGAATCAACGTATCAAGTTAAAGCATAGAAATTAATAAGTCTAAACAATATGAGGGGTATTACATCCTCCCCCCTAGGACATGGCTTACTCCTGGAAGCCATTAAATAGATAAGAGTAAGCACACAACAACCACGCAGAGAACATGCCACAAATCTCTATAACTAACCACATATTCATTTATTTCCTAATACCATATTCCATAATTCATACCATATAACACACAAAAGCAACTCCAAACCCACACAGGGTCAATCAGACAATCGCTTGCACAATGAGGTAAAGCACAAGAAGACATACAAGGGTGGACATAACAACAAAGCTAGTTGTCATCCACCACAAACAACACACAACACAATTGTCCATAATGCATTCTTCCAGTAGGAAGGATATCGGTGCATTGTACACTACACCGAGGGTCCTATCCCTTCCACTAGTTTCCTGCGCCATTGGACCTACACCACATAACAACAACTTCTGGGTAGCCAAGTCAGATCAACCCAAAAAGGAAAACATAAACTAACGAACAAAGCACCTAGGTCGACGCCATGGCTCATACTCCCTAGAGTATTACCTACGCAACTAACAACTTAATGGGTCCACATTATCCCAGAGCGCCCAGTGTTTAAACTTGGGCTCTGATACCAAGCTATCACGCCCCGCCGTGCAAACCCCAATGGAACTAATAACAACGGAACAATTTTTTTTTAAAAGAATATAATAAATATACTTAAGTATTCTAACATAACAATGTATTATGTGGCACAACTAGATCCAATGGGGTACACGAAGTGACATTACTATACTAACCCATAACCATAATCATAACATATGTACATAAGACAACGAAAGATACTATAAAGATATGAAGCATTTATATTACCACATATATAACACAACTTAACACAACTATTACAAATGATCATTCCTGAATAAATACATGGCCTAAATATACATTACATCCAAATGATAGTAAGATACAGCTATCTGAAAATACATCTCAACAACCATATAACACCAAATCTGGGTTTAAGTTTTCAGTTGGAAAAGAAGTTTTCTTTTGGTTTTCTTTCAATTTTTCCATTGTGATTCTTGTTTTGGTTTTCTTTCCTAAATCCAATAGCAGTTTGCAAGATTTGAATTCATTTCACAAGGTTTTCATTGAATCTAAATAGCATTTTAAAGATTTTTAAACAACATAATGAAATTTGAAACTTATTTCAAAATGAAAATAGAAATAAAGGAGAACCTAGTGTTTTCTCCCAAAGTTTGAAGACTTAACAATGGTGATTCCAAATCTCTTCTTCAAAATCCAAATCTAGCCACAACCAAACTCTCCACCAAAATTCCAAAATTGAAAAACAAAATGAAATTGCATTTCCTTACAAAGAGCTTTCCCCAAATTTTTGGTCAAACCCCTAAAATATCCCACCTGCTAAATTTATTGAACATTTGGAGGATATTTCCATTTTTAAAATTTAAAATCAATTTAATTTCCAAATGGAATATTATGCACTTAAAATAACTTTCTTTTTTGTAAAAAGAATTCAAAATTTTATATGGGAATTCTTTTTCAAATTTATTTCCAAAAGGTCAAATTTAAAGCATATCTTTATTTTTCTAATTTAAATCAAAATATCACATTATGCCAAACAACTAATTTGATTTAATTTATCCCCATTATTTAATTAGTCAACAAAATATATCTAATTCGAGATTAGATTATTTTATTAATTAAATTAAATTAATTAATAAATAACTACTTTTCTCACATTACAAATAGATACAACCAATCATCATTTTTAACTTCAAAAGCCATTTAATAACCTTTATAAAATTAAATTAAATAAATAACCAAAGAGGAATGAACCAAAACAAACCCGCTAAACCCGACGACAAACCATGACTAGGGTGACAACTTGGCATGGAAAACCTAGCTACTATCTCCCAATCGATTACCATTGGTCAATGGACATGCTCAAACATGTGAAATCAGGTGGAGTCGATGTCCTGTACCTGTCAACCTGCGAATAAAGAGCATATCAAACATGCATATATATGATATAATAAAACACACCGTGAAGGGGAAATCGCGGAATTGTAGAGCACTCACAAGCGAGTGATGCGATCTCGTCCCCTTCACAAAAACACTCCTCTTAGACTGACAGTTCCATCATAAACAAATATCTCATGCAATAACGTGTTACAATAGCTAATCATCATTACACCAAATTAAAACATGTCAAATTAAGCATCATATAAGATACATCACATCACACCAATAAACTATCGCTCTATAATTATTGATCGAATCACACACACATGATACATCATCTCAATAACCAAAAAGTACATCAAAGCAAACAAGGACTCACTATCCAGCAATAACGCAAAATAGAGGGGTATTACAATTTCATATGGTTGCAAAACTAGGAGCTAAATGTAGTGTCTTAAATTGTACTCCCTAAGGGTGAATATATAATATCATGCTTTATTTGGAACTCAATCTAGTGTCCACTCCATTATTGTATTTTAGAAACATTACTTAGCCTTTACCTTTCCTTTCAACCCAAGAGAATGTGTCAGTTCTACCCTAAAATTTTCTTCTTGATCATATTTCACAAAATTAACCTTAACAAGTGATTGTGATAGGGCACAGCCCGAGACTTAGAAAATAACCCGCAAATAAGAGAATAATTTTATTATTTAGAAAATGGAGCTTCTTACATGCAGAGGATCTCAAATCCCCAAGTTCTACAACACATGCAAGTTACAGAAAGCTACAAAATAACCCTTTCACAATATGCGAGCTTGTCCCCAAAAAGTTGCCCAAAAATTAGAAACCCGCCCATAAATAGAGCTCCTCATTAGTTTGGAGCCAAAAAAACATTCAAATTGAGTTTAGATGGTTTGGCGCCGAAAATTTACAACATGAAGTTCAAATTTCAAAAGAGCATTTGCAATTGTATCTTCTAGAAAGTGCGCCAACTTCCCAGGGCCATAACTTTTGATCCAGGACTCTGATTCACGAACCGTTTGAACCATTGAAAGGTCTCAAAGTCAATAACGCGCTTGAAACCTGCCACACCGATTTTGGAAAGTTTTAGGGCCAATCTAGGAGCTCTAAGTGCCTCAAATCTAACTCAGAAGATTTTCAGGTGCAAATCTGGGAAACTAAAACTGCAATATCTTTCAACCCAGGAACCGAAAATAAAAACCATAAATTAGGAATTTCATTATGATGAAAAGGGTATCAAAAATATAAAAACATCTAAAAACTGAGAAACTTGAAATTTAACTATTTTTGGGTGATGCAAGATTGCCCTTACACCACTAGATGCTCCTGCATCAGAACATCCAGGGTAATTTGAGAAGTGAGCCTGTCACATCTCAGATGGTTGAGGAAAACCCAACCAGTCAACCGCTACCTTAGATAGCCAGGATGAATCTTCCACAGGCCTTCCTCTCCATTTCACCAGATATTCTTCAAATTGCCTGTATTTGGTACTCCTTCCCACACGACTATCCAAGATTGCTTCAATCTCCTCCTTTTCTGAAGTAGGTGTTAGAATGCCATACTACCCTATTGCTGGTGCTTCCTCCATTCCACCTTCATGATACTCTGTCAAATCTGAAATGTTGAACACAGCAGAAATGTTGAATCCATTTGGCAACTCTACCACATATGCATTCCCTGAATCATGCCTCTTCAAAATTTTACAGGGACTGAACTTCTTCATCTTCAATTTGTTATATGTTCCCACTATAAACCTTTCTTTCCTCAAGTGGACCATCACTTCATCACCAATCTGAAACTCCTTATACCTCCTCTTTTGATATACCTTAGCCTTATACTGTATATTCATCTTGTTAATATGTTCTCTTCCCTACTCATGTATATCCTTGATGTGTTCTACAAAATCTTCAGCTTCAGCACTTATTTTCTTCTCTTGGTCCATCTTCCTCAATTCTGGAGCTGTTCTGGGGTACCTCCATATACAATCTAGAATGGTGATCTACCAGTACTTCTGTTGACAGAATTGTTGTAAGAAAATTCTACCTAGGGTAAGATCAAGTCCCATCCCTTGGGTTTATCTCCTACCAAACATCTCAGTAGGTTACCCATACTCCTATTAACAACATCTGTCTACCCATCTGTTTGTGGATAGTGTGCAGAACTGAACTTCAACTCTGTCTTCAGCTTCTTCCACAAGGTCCTCCAAAAGTACCCCACAAATTTGGTGTCATGATCTGAAACAATACTCTTTGGCAGACCATGTAGCCTCACCACCTCTTTGAAGAACAAGTCAGCAATGTGGACTACATCATGGGTCTTCTGACATGGGATGAAATGTGCCATCTTTGAAAACCTATCAACCACCACAAAGACTGAATCATTCCCTCATTGTGTCCTTGGCAAACCAAGAACAAAGTCCATACTTATATCCTCCCATGACCTCTTTGGTATGGTAAGGGCTGATATAAGCCTGTATTCTGGCTCACACCTTTAGCCATCTGACATACCCTACAACTTTGTACTTCTTCACATCCTGTGACAACTAAGGCCAATAATAATGCTCACTGATAATGGCAATGGTCTTATTCTGACCAAAATGTCCTGCCATTCCTCCACTATGCTTCTCCTTTATCAGGTTCTCCCTCGTGGAACTCCTTGGGATACACAATTGACTTCCCTTAAATAACATACCATCCTGGATTATGAAATGGCCACCTTGTCCTGTCCACTGAATAGTTCCTTGCAAGCTTTCCAAGCCTCTACAAAATTAGGATCTTCTGCATACAGTGTCTTGAGTTCATTGAACCCAACCACTTCAATCTGCATCTTTGTCATCAATGTATGCCTCCTACTTAAGGATCGCAACCCTATTTGACTTCCCATCTATGTTTCAAAATAAAGGTATAACTCTGCAAAAACTCTACCCATTTCATATGCCTCTAATTTAATTTTCCCCGACTATTTATGTAATCGCAAGGCTTGATGATCAGTTATATAGAACAAATTCTTTGACAACAAATAATGTCTCCATTTTTTTAATGCTTGAACTACGCATAAAATTCCTGATCATATACAAAATACTTTCTCTTAGCATCATTTAACTTTTCACTGAAATAGGCAATGGGCTTACCTTCTTGGCTCAACACTGCTCCAATGGCACAACCACTAGCATCACAATCCACCTGAAACACCTTGTTGAAATCTGGGAGGGCTAGAACAGGTTGCTCATCACCTTCTACTCAACAGCTTCAAAACTTTTTGTCACTCCAATGGTCCACTTGAATTCTTTTCTATCCCTCACCGCTTCAGTTAGGGGTTCACAAATACTACTAAAGTTTCTAATGAATTTTCGCAAAACTAGCCAAACCATGGAAAATCTCACCTCGGTAGCAGCTGGGGTAAATTCCTGAATAGCCTTCACCTTCTCGGGTCCATCTTGAGACCTTCTGCTGAGACAACAAACCCAAGTACACTAACTCCTCTTCACAAAACTGCACTTCTTCAGATTAATCAACAGTTTCTTCTCTTAACTTCTCAAAGACTCTCTGAATATGCATCAAATACTCATCCAACGTCTTATTGAAAATCAAAATATCATCTAAATACACAATAACAAAACATCCCAGAAATTCTTTTAATACATCGTTCATGAGCCGTATGAATGTGCTCGGTGCATTGGTTACCGCAAAAGGCATGATTAACCACTCGTACATGCCCTCTTTGGTCTTGAAGGCAATCTTCCATTCATCTCCCTCTTGAATCTGGATCTGGTGATATCCACTCTTTAGATCAATCTTTGTGAAGTACTGAGCTCCACTCAAACAATCTATCATGTCATCCATCCTTGGCAGGGGAAATATGTACTTGATTGTTATCTTGTTTATGGCTCGGGAATCTGTACACATCCTCCACTCCCCATCCTTCTTCGGTGCTAGTACTGTAGGTCTAGCACATGGACTCAAACACTCCCGTATCAAACCCTTTCTCAACAACTCTTGAACTTTTCTGTTCAACTCCTTATTTTCTACTGGAGTCATTCTATGAGCTACCTTATCTGGCAAACTAGCTCGAGGAATCAAGTCAATCTGATGACTGATCTTCCTTATTGGTGGTAAACCTTCAGGTACATTATCAAAAACAATATCTTGAAACTCATCCAACATCCCAAAAACTTCTTCTGGAACCTTCTCACTATGCTCCTTACTCACTCTAGGAATCAATGCATAACACATATGCTCATGTTTCATACCTTCTAAAATTTCTTCCATCTACATAACAAATTCTAGCACTCTGCATACCTTTTCTTCAGTCTCCTTCAGGGGTTTCAACTTGTGACAAACCCCATCCTTTGTCAAGGAATAAGTGTTTGCATGGCCATCATGTATAGCTCACCTATCAAACTGCCAAGACCTCCCAACAACATGTGACATGCATCCATGGGGATGATATCACAGAGTACCTCATCATGGTAGCTCCCGATCTTGAACTTTACTAGGCACTGCTCATTGACCAAAAATTTGTGGTCTTTCTGCAACCAGGCAATCCGATATGGATGTAGGTGTCTTTCCCTCTTCAGCTTCAACTTTGTGACCATCTCCTCTGACACCAGATTATTAGTGCTCCCACCATCAATAATGACATCACAACATTTTCCTTCACACTTGCACCTTGTGTGAAATAGATTCTTCCTCTATTCGGTTCCTTTTCCTCAGTCACTAGGGCTCTCCTAATCACTAGGGTTTCTCCCCTTTCAGCATCATCTAAATGTTCAGATTGGGCCTCCTCATCTGCATGCGCAACCCTTCCATGACCTTCTGGCCTTTTGTCTGCCCTTCCTTGGTGTTGTGGACATTCATAGGCTCGATGCCCTTCTTCACCACACTGGAAACACGTTCCTTTGAAATCACCTCTTCTAGATCTTTGTCCATATCTCCCTCATCCTCTACCTCTTTGATCACCACGTTTTGATCACGAGGGTAGTAGAAGTTGTCATTCCTTTGGCTTCGGATGGTACCCACATCTTCACTATTCTTTTCATCATCATTTTGGTTTCCTGAAGGTCTACCATTGCCCCTTCCACTTTGACCTCCTCGTTCTTTTTGCTTGCCATCAAATCTTTTGTTCAACTTCTCTTCCACCTTTAGAGAAAACTGATACACATCCTAAATGGTGGTCATTCTTACTAGGCTTAACTCCTCCTGAATGCTTGGTCATAACCCATTAAGATATCGGGCTACCTTCTCCTTATTGGCTTCTGTGTGACCCATTCTGATGATTATCTTGTGAAAATATTCAGTATATTCTTTCACAGATCTGCTTCCTTGCTTCAACCCTTGCAATTTCTTCAATAGATCTAACTCGTAGTCCACTGGTATGAACTGCTTCTTCAGTTTCTCTACCATGCAATCCCATCTGGTGATATTGCCTTTTCCTCTTCGATTTCTTTCCAACTGGACCTCTTTCCACCAAATACTGCCATGGCCCTTTAGCTTCATTTTCGCAAACTTAACCCGATCTAGGTTCTCTATTTCCTCATACTCAAAATATTCTTCTAGCTCGTTGATCCAGTTGATCAACTCTTCCGGGTTTAGACTTCCGGAATAACTAGAGACTTCTGCTCTGGGTCTTTTCCTAATCTTCAAAATGGCCCTTATTAGCCGCATTTGGTCTTGATCAATTGCTTCTTCTTCCTCTTCTACATCTGAACCTTCTTCCTCTCCTTCTTCCTCACTTTCCTCCCTCGCACTTAACCCTGTTCTCAATTGCTCTTGTAACGCATCAATCTGTCTCTGGAGGGCTGCCAGTGCATCTCTTCCACCAACATTTCTGCTACCTCGACCATCTCCGACACCACCATGCCTACTAGACACCACTCTTGGAGGCATCTTTCTTGACCTCAAACCACAACCATGGTCCTGGTAGGAACTGCCTCACGATCGACGATCTGTCCACATGCTCAAGAAAACCCACTCTAATACCACTTGATGAGGACGCAGCTCGAGACTTAGAAAATAACCCACAAACAAGAGAATAATTTTATTATTCAGAAAATGGAGCTTCTTACATGCAGAGGATCTCAAATTCCCTAGTTCTACAATACATGCAAGTTATAGAAAGCTACAGAATAACCCTTTCGCAATATGCGAGCTTGTCCCCAAAAAGATGCCCAAAAATTAGAAACCCACCCATAAATAGAGATCCTCATTAGTTTGGAGCCAAAACAACATTCAAATTCAGTTTAGGTGGTTTGGCGCCAAAAAATTACAACATAAAGTTCAAATTTCAAAAAAACATTTGCAATTGTATCTTCTAAAAAATGAGCCAACTTCCCGAGGCCATAACTTTTGATCCAGGACTCCGATTCGCGAACCGTTTGAACCGTTGGAAAGGTCTCAAAGTCAATAACACACTTGAAATTTTACATGCCAATTTTGGCAAGTTTTAGGGCCAATCCGGGAGTTCTAAGTGCCTCAAATCTAACTTAGAAGATTTTCAGGTGCAAATCTGGGAAATTAAAACTGCAATATCTTTCAACCCAGAAACCGAAAATAAAAACCATAAATTGGGAATTTCATTATGATGAAAAGGGTATCCAAAAATGTAAAAACATCTAAAAACTGACAAATTTGAAATTTAACTATTTTTGGGTGATGCAAGATTGCCCTTACACCACTAGATGCTCCTACATCAGATTGTGTTTTGAATGAGTCCTAATTAGGTAGACCATAAACACATGAATCAAACTTAAATCTACAAAAATCATTGAGACATTGGTGCTAACACCATAGTCTAAATTTTTTTCCTAACAATTTTAATTTTTTTCTATATCAGCCTCTAATTTCAGAGATGTGAATTCAAATTTGAGACTTGGAAATAAATTAATCATAAAAATTAAATTTAAATGAGTCAACCTACACTTTAATTTATTTTAATGTCCCATTATAAATATATGAATTATTATTTCAAAATAGAGGATGAAATAATTGCAATCTACCAAATCTCTACAAAAATAAATCCATTTTTATATAGTTATAAAGGAATCTTCATATTTATTTGAGTTATTACAATAATTGGAGTTTGATGCCAATGGAAGGACTTGATGGAATCTAGGTTTTGGAGATAGCTTTGGATGCCTTCAAGCACCTAATGACTTGTTTTTAGTGTGTTCTCATCTTCAAAAGTTTTGATCTCCTTACTACCATAAGTGAGTTATTTGAGCATTTTGATTTTCCTAAGGTATTTGAATTTATCTTGGGTTGATATTGTATGTGTCATCTAGGAATCCTTCTCTAACAAACTTCACTAGGTTTTTTTTCATTTTACATTGTATTTTATCTTGTCGCAATCTTAAATATACACATAAGTTTCAAAGCACACACTTTATCTATAAATCAACTAGCTATTTATGGAGGTAGAAATGACAAGATAGGGGTTTGACCAAAGTAATCCTATATAGCCACCCATTCCCCTCCTTAGTTGTGATTTTTGTAAGTTCCAATTTGAAAACAAAAAACTTTAGAGCATGAAAGGGAAGTGAAAACCTATATGTTACATTGCAAATAGTTGCAGATCTTTACTTTTACTTCTCAAATAGAAGCACCACCAATATTGACCTTCTAGTTTCACTCCAAATTTTCATGGAAAGTGAACAATACTCTTCCCTTCTTAAATCTAATTTTATTTTTTCTATTTTTAGTTTTTCCTTTACCAATAAATTAAATTTTAAGATAAATATTTATAGTTAATTACGTCAATAAAACTCATATTAAATTAAGTCAATTTGTAAGTCAACAAAAGAACCAAGTCTAGTGTAGATTAGCTCCCTTTTTAGGTTTATATCCAATATTAATTCCTTGTTGGCTTTGCTTCTTATGTTGATGTAGAAAATTATCAATTCAAATAATTTATTCATTAGATCTTCGATCTATTTTTCCACATCACATGTAATATTAATCATATAAGGATATTTATATATAAGTTGTGTCCTAAAAAAATATTAATAAATAATTTATTTATTTTCTTTTTGAGAAAAGCCTAACTTTTTTTATAAAAAATATCATTTAATTCTTATAATATTTTGTGATATGAAAGTTTCAATATATTTTATTTTCTTGTCTCCAAAATCTAAACTATAATGGATTTATAACCTTTAGAAACTAATTTCATTGCTTATAGAGTAGAAAGAGTCTTGAAGTCCATTATAACCTTTAGAAACTAATTTCATTGCTTATATAGTAGAAAGAGTCTTGAAGACTAATGGTCCATGCATTCATTCAAGAACCATGCTTGATTCTCCATATCATCCAAACATTAAATAATTTTTGTAATAAATTCAAAATGTTCCATATGAAGCCTAAGCTTAAACATGATATGTATCATGTCATAGGAGGCCAAATTAGTGACAAAAATTTTATCGTGAATTATTAATAGTCCTATTTGAATTTCATCTTTTCTAAATTATTAATTTATCTTTTACTTATTACCCAAGCCAAATTATGCCACAATATTCTCTTTAATTAATTTTTTTATAATAAATTTTACTTTTTCTACTAATGATGGAGAAATAGAAGTATTAGTAGGTCCTATGTCAACCAAAATAGAAACTAAAATACCATGAAAGTCACCTTTAAACTCTATTAATGTGGCCTAATTTTCAACCTCTCTTCTATCCATCACAACATAAAACTTTTTTTGACTATTAACACTCCACTTTATTGAGGGAAATCCCTCTTCATATTATCTCCACTAAATATCCAAAAATTAATCATTGTACTAAACCCAATTGGTAAATTAATAAAAAAAATAAAAAAATTTAAGAACACAACTTACATAGTTACTTAATTTTGATCTAACCAAGAATAAAAGAGAAACTATATTCATAACTTAGAAAGCATAATTATTTTCAAATTAAAAATATATGATTTAATATCTTTTTCCTTTGCTAATATCATAATAATTAATAGTATAATTCAAAGATTAATTTTAATTACAATTCATTTCCTATCTAGGTGTGGGTAACCATGTTTCAAATATATATCAATTTTACAATAAAATAATATGTTTCCATATTTCACATGCGAAAATATAAAATTAAGTGAAATCTAATCTCTTTGTTTCTAATAATACAAATCTTTGGTGTTCAACTTCAATATGGAGAGTATGAGCTGAGTACTTTCCCTCCAACCACATAACAATGGTCCCCCACACAAATTCATACTAGAAGTGTCTCTACCCTTCACAAGAGTAGCAGATATAGGGAAACTCTCAGGTCATCAAGCCATCTAAGAACTAGTGTTGTGTGCTAATACACACAACCTATCATACACCTCTAGATACCTTCTAGCTATGGATGTTACACTTGATTAATTTGTAGCTTTAGAAATAGTGAACTAAAAATGCAAGTAATTATTTTGCATTACTTTGGAAAAATATTTTCGTAACATAAAGAAGAAACATAATATTATGTGGTTGTATGTTCACACATCTCTTTCTCAAATTAGATATTGAAAAGTGATTTCACATTTCAAAGTATAGCAACTGTAATTTATAAATTATCATATCTTATTATTTTATGATTTTATATGTATGTTGTAAAATATAGTTTAATATAATATTACTCATAAACCAACCTATTTCCTTATTTAAAAATAACCTATTTTATATTAAACATCAATAGTATAAAAATACTAAACTTTGCTATCATACTTTATAGTCTAGGTATGTATATAAGTTATAAGATTCAAATAGAGTCATGTTCATATAGAATAGGTCATCTTATATACTTTAATTTCACACACAAACATATAGATATATTTTAGTGTTGGAAAATGTACTCCTTTACATTTTCACACTATGTTTGGGTTCCTTAATAAATTGGACTTAATTAAGAATCTAATTTCCTAAATTTTGCATCTACAAGCCTAATTAATTTTAATTTCCAAAAGGGGAATTATGATTTAATTAATGCATTTATCATTCTTAACAGCCCGAAATGAATAGGTCTTGATAATTTAGGCCAAGAAACATTCGCTTTTGGGTTAATGGGTCCCCATTAAGATCACAAATTAAAATTTTAAACATGTTTTTGGTAGCATCTTAAGGTCCTAAATTTATGTTTTAAGTGTCATCTTGTAATGTTTAATTTTTGGGAAATTATAAAAATTCCTATAAAAGCAAGATCTTTTTATCAATTCAAATCCTAGAGAAGCAAGCTAGAATTCACAAGAGCTAAGATTATTGTCAAAGGTGTTCAAGAGAAGATTTATCAAGTATTTTTTGTAGCATTCAAGACCTCAAGCATCATGTCAAAGTTATCAAGCATCATGCATATTTTTGGAGCTAACATTGTTGGTAGGTTTCAAGTTTTGAATCAAGATTCAAGCATCAATATTGCATCATCAATCAAGCCACTTCTTGCAATATCAAGACCTTGGAGAGATCTACAAAGTTTCAATCCTTCAACAGTTTCAAATCAAGTTTTTGGTGAGTTGCAACATAGCACTTGTTTTGCAGATCTTAGGTTAAAGAAAGATTGAAGATCTATCAAAAGAGAAAAATTGGAGAAGTTATCAAAGTTGCAAAAGTTTTTAAAGTTGTCATCAAGCCAAAAAAAGCTCACTTTCAGGATGTATTTCTAGAGTTTTGATCATGAAACTTGGAGGAATCAAGAGTGTAGACATAGGACCAAAGGAATGTGAAAGAAGTTTTTTCAACCCCCATAGCTAGACCCATTCACCCTTGGGTGAATGAGTCCCAGAGGACACTCAAAAACAATATTTTGGTGAAACATGCAAAATATTTAACCTTCTTAGATTTGATATAAATTTGTAGGTTCCATTAGATTAAGGTTTAATCCAGTGATTTCAAGTGTTACTTTGGATTTTTGGATTCATTTACTATTTTTTAATCTCTCTCCCAAAAGTGGTGTTTCAACAAATTTACGTCATCTTAGGTCATAAAGGAAATTGCAATAGCTTTCATAGAATTGACTCACCTACAGCTTGAAATTCAATTCTACCTTTGGGGGATCTCATTTCCTAATAAGATAGAGGAAGATAGGTGCATTATACCCCATTTTTCCCTTTCTATTTTTAGTAAATTATTGGTGAACCCCCATTTTAATAGAAATAACCCATCTCCCTTTATTTCATATATGTATATGTGTATGTGTGTGTGTACACATACATACATAAATATGTATACATGGACATACACTCTTTAAAATAAACCTCTAGTTAATTTATTAGAGAGGATATAAAAGGTATTGTTATCTTTGTTTATATAGAATAATATTATATTATAGAGATAATAGGTTGAAAAATATAATAACATTATTTAAGTTTATACAAATATAATAGGCCAAAATTTTAATCACTTATATATTTGTTTTCATAGAGGTATTAGGTCGAATTAGGCTAAATGTAGAGGAATTTATACAAATTATTTACATAGTGATAAAATTCCAAGAATATAAGTATTCATTCGACTAATTAAAATGGGGATTATAGGTCGATAATTAACACATTAAAATAAAAAATTTACATAATTATAATAGGCTAAGGACATAAGTGTCTATCATATATAGAAATGATTACAAAAAGGTAAATATAGGTCAATAATTTTAACATGCATATAGTTGTTGACCTAGAGATATGATGGCTGCAATACATATTTATAATGCATGAGGTTATAGTGATATTAATGTCACATCTCTTTCATAGAGGATACAATAATGTATTTCGTACCATTAATGGTGACTTAGTGTCACATTAGCTGCACAGGGAAGATTATAACACAATAACCTATTGGTTATGCAAGTATACATTATGGCTTAGTGTCACATTACCCTCATAAAGGGTATAATCAACATATATAGTTATGTACAAATTTAATACAACATAGACAAGATTTTAATTGTCTCATTCCAATTTAAAACAATTATATAGCATAAAACCCATTAAGGGTTTTAAGATAGAATTTGAAACAAGATAAACCATAAATGCTCATACAACACTCTAGAATTTATATAAAATTTAAAATAGAATCATGTTACTACTTTCCAAGATTTTTATTAATCTTTCCTATACATTTTTATAGGAATTTCATGAATAAAGCTAAAATTATAAAAATCATGGAGTAAAATTGGTGCAATTGAGACCAAAGGACCTTATTAGGACATCAAATCTCGCAACCAACATAGACTACACACACACATAAATTGACCCAACATAGGTCAACAAATCTCTTTTATTCATTTGGAATAGATTGCAAGATTACATTAAAAAATTCACATCTATAGGGAAATCCCTTGTTCCACTTCACATCACACTCTACTCTCTGAAGCTCTTCCCTTCAGGCTCTCTGGGATACTTCAACTCTACTCACACACCATTCCTAAGATGGTTCATTTCAACTTCCACCTCTCATTCCAGGCTACCTTTCTTCGCACTCTTCTTTGAGCTCTCTCCTATTAACCACTGAGATGGTTCCTCAACTTTTCTTGCTCTTATTCGGGTTGGATCTCCTTTCTTACCAACCTATCATACTATGGGATAATCTACCACCTCCTCACCACCATCTCTACCTCTTGCTATCTCTATATACTATATTCCTTCTCCATTTCAACCTTGACGTTCTTTACTCCTATGTTGTAGTATCACCATACAGTTATCTCACTATATGTATGATGAGGGTGCAACCCGAGACTTAGGAAATAACCCATGAATAAAAGAATAATTTTATTATTTAGAAAATGGAGCTTCTTACATGTAGAGGATCTCAAATCCCCAAGTTCTACAACACATGCAAATTATAGAAAGCTACAAAATCACCCTTTCGTAATATGTGAGCTTGTCCCCAAAAAGTTACCCAAAAATTAGAAACCCACCCATAAATAGAGCTCCTCATTAGTTTGGAGCCAAAACAACATTCAAATTTGACTTTAGGCAGTTTGGTACCAAAAATTTACAACATGAAGTTCAAATTTCAAAAGAGCATTTGCAATTGTATCTTCTAGAAAGTGCGCCAACTTCCTGAGGCCATAACTTTTGATCTGGGACTCCGATTCGCGAACCGTTTGAACCGTTGGAAAGGTCTCGAAGTCAATAACACGTTCAAAATCTGCTACGTCAATTTTGACAAGATTCAGGGCCGATCTGGGAGCTCTAAGTGCCTCAAATCTAACTCAGAAGATTTTCAGGTGCAAATCTAGGAAACTAAAACTACAATATCTTTCAACCCAAGAACCAAAAGTAAAAACCATAAATTGAGAATTTCATTATACCGAAAAGAGTATCCAAAAATGTAAAAACATCTAAAAACTGAGAAACTTGAAATTTAACTATTTTTGGGTGATGCAAGATTGCCCTTACACCACTAGATGCTCCTGCATCAGACACCCAGGGTAATTTGAGAAGTGACCCCGTCACGTCTCAGATGGTTGAGGAAAACCCAACCGGTCAACCACTACCTTAGATAGCCAGGATGAATCTTCCACAGGCCTTCCTCTCCATTACACAGATATTCTTCATACTACCTATTTCGGTACTCCTTCCCACACGACTATCCAAGATTGCTTCAATCTCCTCCCTTTCTGAAGTAGGTGTTGGAATGCCATATAGCCCTATTGCTGGTGCTTCCTTCATTCCACCTTCATGATACTCTGTCAAATCTGAAATGTTGAACACAGGGGAAATGTTGATTCCATCAGGCAACTCTACCTCATATGCATTCCTTGAATCATGCTTCTTCAAAATTATTACAGGGACCGAATTTATTCATCTTCAATTTGTTATATGTTCCTACTGGAAACCTTTCTTTCCTCAAGTGGACCATCACTTCATCACCAATCTGAAACTCCTTATACCTCCTCTTCTGATCTTCCTTAGCCTTATACTGCATATTCATCTTTTTAATATGTTCTCTTACCTTCTCATGTATATCCTTGATGTGTTCTACAAAATCTTCGGCACTTATTTTCTTCTCTTGGTCCATCTTCCTCAATTCTAGAGTTGTTGGGGCTACCTCCATACACAATCTAGAATGGTGATCTACCAGTGCTTCTGTTGTTAGAATTGTTGTAAGAGAATTCTGCCTGGGGTAAGATCAAGTCCCATCCCATGGGTTTATCTCCTACCAAACATCTCAGTAGGTTACCCAGACTCCTATTAACAACCTCTGTCTGCCCATCTGTTTGTGGATGGTGTGCAGAACTGAACTTCAACTCTGTCTTCAGCTTCTTCCACAAGGTCCTCCAAAATTACCCCACAAATTTGGTGTCACGATCTGAAACAATACTCTTTGGCAGACCATGTAGCCTCACCACCTCTTTGAAGAACAAGTCAGCAATGTGGACTGCATCATGGGTCTTCTGATATGGAATGAAATCTGCCATCTTTGAAAACTTATCAACTACCACAAAGACTGAATCATTCCCTCGTTGTGTCCTTGGTAAACCAAGAACAAAGTCCATACTTATATCTTCCCAAGGCCTCTTTGGTACAGGTAAGGGCTGATCTAAGTCTGTATTCTGGCTCACTCCTTTAGCCATCTGACATACCCTGCAACTCTACACAACTGTTTGCCTCTTGTGATAAGCTGATGCAATAATAAATGCTCGCGATGGCAATGGTCTTATCCCAACCAAAATATCCTGCCATTCCTGCACTATGCTTCTCCTTTATTAGGTTCTCCCTCATGTAACTTCTTGGGATACACAATTGACTTCCCTTAAATAACATGCCATCCTAGATTATGAAATCAAGCCACCTTGTCCTATCCAGCTGTAATAGGTTCCTTGCAAGCTTTTCCAAGCCTCTACAAAATTAGGATCTTCTGCATACAGTGTCTTGAGTTCATTAAATAACCACTTCAATCTGCATCTTTATCATCAATGTATGCCTCCTACTTGAGGCATTTGCAACCCTATTTGACTTCCCACTCCTATGTTTCAAAACAAAGGTATAACTCTGCAAAACTCTACC
>VDFB02370883.1:0-35204 GCA_007258455.2 Sequoia sempervirens
TTGTTTTTCTCTATGATAGGCTCGATATATCTCCCTTTAAAGGTTGGACCAAAAATGCTAAATGTCTCATTTTCCATCATCCCTCAATCAAACCAATTTCATGTGAAGCTAGGCTATCAATGGCTTCGCTCCATGAATGTCATCCCTTCGGTTGTGCATAAATGTCTAAATTTTCCATTTTGCAATGATATCTTTACTATACATCATAGTGGATTTAATCTATAATAGGCCTGAAATTTTCATTGGTTTTAACGGCTAAAACTATGGAACTTCATCCCGGAAACCTCATGAGGGATTTATTTTTTAAATCATATCAAAAGTTCAAGGCAAACAAAATAGTAGAACTATCCCTTCTAAATATGCCTCAACCTATAAATGAAACACCTATCCTTGATGAAGAAATGATTGAACTATAAGCCCTTCCGAACATCCAAGAACAACCCATAGCAAAACCTCCTACCATTTCTTACAAGAGATTGTGTGATAATCAAAAATCCCATTGTCCCTCCTAGAATCAAACAATTTTACAAGAGATCAAAGAAAGGTGGTTGAACAACTAATATTGTTTTCTTCTATTCCCTCCCAATGAAGAGAAGAAACCTATGATTGACAAACCCACTCTTACACAAACATAAATTAACAATATATTGAAATGAAATCAAAGTACTAGAGAGTGTAGGAATAGATTTCATGCTATTTCTTGTATGTTACAAACTCAATAAGACAAGAACAACATAGAAAATAAAAATCTGAACTTACCTAAAGCAATGCATGGGGACTCTATACCCTCACCACAGCATAAACAAGAAGATTCCATGGCTATTGTCATTCGACCTCCTTTTGTGATTAATTTAGATGATGAAATTGACATTACAAAGATTGATGAAGTGAATAATGAGTTGAATAATTTTTTTTCTTCTTCTATGAACTTAAATGATAAATCTCTAAAAAAGAGTGTTGAACTTGGTGCTTCCCTTAGTTTATAACTTTTCATTGTCCCTTTGGCTAGTTTCTTACCTTTAATTTATACAAACCGAGATTGGGATGCAAATGACTTGCTTTAGGTTGAATCCCATGTGCCTTACTAGTCTTTTGCATTTTCATGTTCTTTATGTGATTTCTTTAGGTTGACCTGCTTTAGGTTGAATCCCATGGGGACTCTATACCCTTGCGACAACATAAACAAGAACATTCCATGGAAATTTTCATTTGACCTCTTGTTGTGATTAATTTAGATGATGAAATTGACATTACAAAGATTGATGAAGTGCATAATGAGTTGAATACATTTTTCTTCTTCTTCTATGAACTTAAATGAAAAAACTCCTAAAAAGAGTGTTGAACTTGATGCTCCCCCTAGTTCGACACTTGCCATTGTCCCTCTAGCTAGTTGTCTACCTTTCATTTATAGAAACCGAGATTGTGATGTAGACGACCTACTTTAGGTTGACTCCCATGTGCCTTACTAGTCTTTTACATTTTCATTTTCTTTATGTGATTGCATGTGCATAATGTGATCCCTCGTGTTGTTTCATTTGATGTATCTCTCTCACTTTTTGTTCATTCCTCTATATGTACCTACATTCTTCTATATGTCATAATAATCTCATTTGTCTTGTGTTTTCCTTTTGGGGATGATACAAGGCGTTGAGACATTTATGTCTCTTCCATGTTGACCCAAAATCTTTTGTTTTATCTTTTTCATTTTTCTTATGTTTTCCCTTTGGGGATGAGGCAAGCCATCGAGACAATTATGTCTCTTCCATGTTGACATAAAATATTTTCTTTTACATTTTTCATTTGTCTTGTGTTTTCCTTTTGGGGATGACGCAAGGTGTTGAGACATTTATGTCTCTTCCATGTTGACCCAAAAGCTTTTCTTTTATTTTTTATTTGTCTTTTTTTTCCCTTTTGGGGATGATGCAAGACATCAAGACATTTAGGTGTCTTCCATGTTTCAACTCAAAAGGATTTCTTCTTCTTTTTCACTCTCTTTGTGCCATTCTTCCAATTCTATGAGTATTTGGGGAATGATGATAGTTCTATGCTCTATGACAACATTGTAGCAAAGACATATTGACCCCGAATCCATAGATCCCTTACATATTTATGGGGCAAACCCTTCCTCCCAAGAGGGTACGATATCCCTTTATGGCATGATGCAAAAGAGGCATCCAAAGAGTGACACCCTTGATTTTTCCTCTCTTGGAGACATTAGGCACAATGCTCCCTAAGAAGAAGACCTTACATGAACAAAACAAAATCCTCTTTAAATTTTTTTTACATAACATTACGAAAGCATTCATAAAAATCATTACATTGTGTTTCCTTATCAAAGTCATCAGGATGATCACATCGGTATGGTATGAGAGGCTAATATGATTCTCTCATTTTCCACCTCATTGGGATAACTCACCTAGTGGATAGATTGAGGTTCCACTACCCTAGAGTGAGCAACGTATGTTACAGACAAACAACCCCATTCCACATTTGGTTGGAATGGTTGTGCTTGATCCTTTTGTTTATTTTTCTTGGCCTTTGATAGGGTATGATTATGTATCTTTGTTATTGTTGCATACTTAAGTATCTTGAATGTCTACTTTAGTGTGAGTTTTACATGGGGTCATCCTCTCACTAAAGTGGGGGGAAAATGTGGTAACAAAAAAAGTATCCATTTTCCTTGATTTGGGAAAATTTTTCATTGAATTAACCTAATTTTGTTTAGGAACTATAAGTCTAATGCATGTCCATTTGCCAATTATTTTTTTTATGAGGCATATTTAAGTAACAAATTTACCATTGTCAAACTACACATTTCAATTGGACCGACTAATATTTTCGCCTGGAATCCAAAAAACATTTAATAAAACACCTACATATTCACCAATACTATTAAAACAACATTGTATCGAGACCCATTTTGCCAATTAAAATTTACAAATAGTTTTTTGTGAAGACCCATTTTTCCAATTAAAATTTATAAATAGTTGCTCATGAGGACCTATTTCACCAATAACATTAAAAAATAAATAAATTTGAGGACACATTTCGCCTTGAAAATTACAATGTATCGTTGTATAAGCATGCAGGATTCACCAAATTTTTAATATACCATTTAAAAATCCCGTGAAATTTCCAAATATGGAATCATAGATTGATATAAATACAATCGAAAGTGTCATTTATTCTTACACATTTTGTTGAGATTTGAGGTTCTACTTCTTGATTTGGAAGTCAATGAAAGCCAAAAACGTAGACTTAAAAGGTGACTGATCATTTCTTCATAGTGTTATTAGTTATAACAATAAGTTTTCTTTATCTCTTTTCCATTCTTGCTTCAACAAAGTGAACCTTAGAACCAAACTCTGAAGTTTCAAAGTTTTCGAAACCTTTGATCCACCAAGTAGAAAGATGACCAAGAAAGACTTGCAACTCGACAAAGTGAACCATCAACCAAGTCAGGGAATCGTGAAGTTATAAAAAATTAAAACTCTACGACAAGGTTATAAAACTCTGAGGACTAGCGAATAAGTTTAGGAAAAGCCAATTTTTTAATATTTTATTCCATGGTATTGAATTTGATATGTGATTTTGCATCATTTTTAAAGAACAATACTTATCACACTACTTATAAATTCCTATTGCATTTCCATTCACACAATATTTGATAAATAACTGAAAGGAATAAATTATTAATCCATTCCTCGAATAGAAATAAATACAATCGAAAGTGTCATTTATTCTTAGACATTTTGTTCAGTTTTGAGGAGTGAGGTTCTACTTCTCGATTAGGAAGTCAGCGAAAGATGAAAATATAGACTTAAAGGTGAGTGATGATTTCTTCATAGTGTTATTAGTTATAATAATAAGTTTTCTTTATCTCTTTTCCATTCTTGCTTCAGTCTTAAAGATGATATTGAGTAGGGAATGGGATCTATATTATTATTCTTTGTCCTTAAATAAGAAGACATTTTTTTCCAATTTTATTTCAAAGTGAGAGATGAATATGTTGAGCAAATCAGAGATCAATATGTCGAGTGACTCAAGCAGCAAGCATAAGGCTCCTATCGCTCCTTAGGGTGGTGAAGAGACTCCTGCCACTCCTCAGACTCCTTTTTCTCCTTAAGGTGGTAAGGATCTTGCCACTCCTCAGACTCTTGCTGCTACTCAGGGTGGTGAAGAGACTCCTACCACTCCTCAAACTCCTCAGGGTGGTGAAGAGACTCCTACTGCTCCTTAGGGTGGTGAAGAGACTGGGAGGCCATCAAAATTCCAAAAACTTAGACGTAACATAAAGTATTACTTTGGAATTTCCAATGCTTCTAATCCATTAGGTCAATATGGAGCTACATCATCAACTCTTCCACCAAATATTGGTAGCATTCAAAATACCTCACTGCCACCGGAAGGTCAAGTTGAGATTGTCATTGATTTAAATTAAAATATATCAAATTAGGATGACAATACCGCAAAAGATGTTCCAATGAATACCCTGGGCCTAGTTAGCCAGAATGAGATAATTGACTTGGATGAGGATGATGATATTGGTAGCAAGAAAAGGAAAAATAAACAAAAAATGGGGTGCGAGTGGGAAATGACAAGGAATTTTCAACTTGGTTGGTTGTCAAAGTACCCATTCATTGAACCAGTGGGGAAAGCAAATGATATTGAAAATGCAAAATTGGCCAGATGTATGATTTGTACTTAAAAATGTGGAAGAGACAAGACTTTGCAGCTAAAGATTGACACTATAGAAAAGCATATCGGTAAAGTTTATGAAAAAAATCATAAACAAAATGTAACAATCAATCATATGATGGAAATAAAGGAAGAATGTCTTCATGTTAGGTGCGCCGCAGATTCAGAAGAGCATCACCAAAAAATGTCAAAGCTTGCTGCATGTAAAGGTACACTTGAGGCTCAATTTGGGAAAGCAATGGAAGCAAAAAATTTGTCAAAAACTGTTCAGATGAGTGTTGTTTTTCATATTTTTTCCAGAGGGTGTCCTATGACAGACTACCCATAATATTCTAGTTTATTATCTTGTTTGAATGTTCCTCACTATCCCTACTCACTTGGTTAGTAAGCACTGGATGGGAATGGGAAAACTATTTTGTTGTAGTGTAAAAGGAATATTTAAAGGATAAAGGAAAAGAGTCAAATTTCATTGCATTATCTTTAGATGAAGTTACTATGGTAGAAAATACATCTTGGGTCTATATGCATTTGTATATTGTACAACATGTTTGTCAAGCTCATCTTCTTTGTGTTCATAAAATGAAGGATAGCTCAACATCACAAAATATATTTGAACTAGTCAAGAAATTTTTGAATGAAATTGCAGGTGTGGATGAGTTGAAAAATTCCAAAAAGTTGGTGTGTGTAGGAACTGATGGAGTTGCAGTGAAGCAAGGTCAAAGGACCAATGTTTGCACAAAGTTACAAACTACTTGTGCACCATACATGCTTGGCATTCATTGCATGGCCTAGAGAATGAATTTAACATTCAAAATTGTAAGCAAGTTTTGTACAATATCAAAAGTTGAAAATCTAGTTCGTGAGATCCATGCATACTTCTGCCAAATTCCTAAATGTTTCATAGAATTTCAAAATTTTGTTGAGGGAATAACACCAGGAAATAAGCTTCTCAAGGATGTTGATACCAGATGGATCTCCCTACATGGACCAACACAACGATATCTTTTTGAATATCAATCCTTGATTGGAGTGATGTAAGAAAATCACAGCATAGTAGATAAAGCTCTTGACCTCTTACATAGGTTAAGTGATATAAAGACACTCTTGACTTTAACTAGTCTTCTCCCCATGCTAGATCATTTGATGAATGATCTTGTGAAGAAATCCCAAGACAAAATTATGTATATTAATGAATATTCCAATCTACGTAAACATACATGCTTGGCCTTCAATCATCTATATCTAGATCTAACACAAGATGGTGCAAATTATTTCATGTGGTGGAAAATTATTGATTTGAATGATCCTGATAATTATTTACAGTTTAATGCAAGCAGTCACTTATGTATCTGTGTACGTGCATATGAGATGCAAATGTACCAATGTAAGACAACTAGGTGCTCTAGCAGAGAAGTAGCTATTAACGAGGAATATTTTGAAGCAATTGTTAAATCTATTGGTGGTAATTTGAAGGAAATTAAAAAATATCTTTCCTCAGAGATTTGTGAAAGATTCCCTCTGCATGAAATACTTGAAGCCATGAGTATTGTGTATCCTAAATTTTGAGAAAACTAAGATAACCCAAAATATTTTCATGCTCAGGTAAAAATCTTAATCGAACAATTTTAAAAAACTGTAACATACAATGAGCAGAAAATAGAAGGAATTTTAGATGAAGCTAATCTTAGAAAACAATGTAGGAATTTTGCAACAACTATGAAATACTAGTATAAATCCATGGGAAAGGACAAGGCCTTTGAAATGGGATCAATAAAAAACATTTGGAAAAACTTAGGTTAGAGTGAAACATTGTGTGGTTCGATATCAAAATATTGCAAACTTGTTGATTTATGTCAAACAATGATATTGGGGTCAGTGGAGGATGAGAGAGTTTTCAGTACATTGGGGTTTTTCAAATCAGAGTTAAGAAACAAACTAGACAAGAATTTGGAAGATTGCTTGAGGATGAAAGGAACTGCATATAATGTTAGAAATTTTCCTTTTGAAAGGGAACTTGCAATCTAGAGGTCCACATGTGAAAGAAGAGGGACCGGGTTGTGCAACACTCCAATTCTAAAGGCTGGTATTGGTGGCACACATAATGGAAATGGAACTTGGACATATGACATTTACAAAAATGGCAATGAATGTTGAATTTGAGACATTGGCCGAAGCTAATGAAGAGAAGACTTAGAATCAGATTCAAGATGACTCTTTTACTTTATTTGATGATGAATGTCAGTTTGAGGACCCTAACATCATTTGGGAAAAGGAAGAGAATTAGCAACTTTTAGGTATTTATACTGCACTTCATGGATTAGTTTCCATTGTTCCATATGGTAGTTGATGATATTTTATATTGTATTCAATGAAATTGTGAATCATTGCACTTCATGATATTTTATTTTATATTTCTCTTCATGAATCATATTCCAAAGTAAAACTATAGTTGATAATATTTTATGTTGTATTCCATGAAATTGTGATATTTTATATTAGGTAAGTGCACCAAGATGGTTCCCAAAAGGGGGCTTAAGTGGTCACTTTTTCTGGAAATCAAAATACTGACCTTGGACGTGAAATTGAGGATAGCTACACTCAAAATTTTTAGATGGAATAAAAACAAGGACCGCAGTGCTCCGAGTCTACTTTCTAAACTACTAATTTATTTTGAAAATGGTTGAGATTAAGGGGTTCAAAAGAGGGACACACACAAATTGCTGTTGTTTCTGTCAGAAAAACATAACATAGCAACTCTTGTGTGACCCGAGCATGGTGGACTTTTTTTTAGTATTTTTAAAATCGCTCCAGTCAGAAGTTAGATAACAGTATGTAGTAAGGACTAGATATTTTCTGATAATTTTTTAATGAATATTTGATTTTTTAATTTTCTAAGTGGGCACTACCTAAAAGCAGAATTTTAATGTGTTCTAAATTTTTTAAACTAATATATTTTTAAATTGTAGAATGGAGTCTAGAGTAATTGTTATTATGCTTAATTAATTACATCACATTGATTAATTAATTAAGTCACTTATTCCTCTTTATTACTTAAGCTAAACTTAGGCACATTAATATAATTATTAATTATTAAGTGTGCACACTAGGGTTTCATTTAGGGTTTCCCTTTTAGGGTTTCTTGATCTCCTTCATAAGGATTGATCACATTGTAATAATCGATTCTCTTAATGCATTTTTACTGAGAGGTTTTACAGAGAACATTGTTTTGGTTCTTCATATCTTTTGCATGTGACAGGTATCCATCTTGCATGCAGGTGATCTTGGATTCTAACAGTCTAGTTTCTAAAATGTAATTTATTTCAAATTTTGATGAACGGTTAATTTATAGCAAAAAAATACCAAACACGCTTTTGAAGAAAAACAGACATACAAACAAAAGAAATTATGGATGAAAGGCTTAACATTGTTAGAAAGTGAAAAAAATTACATCGTTGGAAAGCTAATAAAGAACCTAACATTACCCATGTGTTTGATTTTCTTGATATTGAACCAGATGCAATCTTGATGGTGAGCACGAACCCGATTATGTGAAAATTTGTTGAATTTGGAAAAAACACGTCTCTGGTCTTTGGGAATGCCCTCCAAGCCTTTGGGATGGTATTCCAAGGCAAAACCAAAGCAAATTTACAAAGAAAAAAATAACGCTGAACGGTTATAACTTAACGCTATTTGTTGGTTTACACAAAAGGCCACCATTTCGTGCACTTACCCATTAGTCTCACATAGCATTCAATGAAGTGTCGACATGATGCCTTTGAAAGGAAAGATAAATCCATAATGTCGCTGTGGTCTATCATCTCTCCAGCTGTAACATTTCACATTAATTATTAACAAAATATGATCAACGATCTTTCATTAATCTTCTTTTTCATTAATATTATGCAATATGCATTGATGTATGTTTTAATTTTGGCTCTGGTTTAATGAACTAGTTAAAGTACCTTGATTAAATAGTCAAAGCATGAATTCATATAAATGTTTATTGAATCTTCTAAGTAGTCATGGGGATCTTTTGTTTCATACGCCTCATTGTTTCTCTACAAAATGAAGACAACTTATTTTGACAAGACTTTTCTTTTTTTTTCTTCCATCAGCTCTGCCTCTAATCTTTCATTTCTTTTTCTCTCCTCCAATTTTTTTTTCCACTGTGCATTTCCATTTGCAATGCTTAGTCTTAATTTTTCTGAAGTGGATTCATCATATTTCTTGTTGCTCTCATCTAGCCTTTGCTTCCATTCATTCACTACAATCTCATTCTGCTTATCCTCTTTGCTTATTGATGTAGAGTCAGATTTTTAATTCTTTTTTCTAATTCATTTCTCTTGTTATCTACTACTTTCCTCTTTGCTTTCTCATTTGCTAGATCTTCCCACAAATTTTCAATTTGAGTCTGCAACTTTTTTTTCTCTCTATCTTGCTTTAGCAATGATGTGTACACCAATTCATTATTCTTCTTTGATAAATTAATTTTGTCAGTATTTCTGAGTCCAAAAAAATCCAATTAAAAATTGTTCACTTCGAATTCAAATGGAGCCATCTAATTTGCTAGTTTGTTTTGAACAGTGGGAAAAAGAACTGTGTACTCCATGAATGATTTCTTTACTTGTGTCAAATGTGGGTAATACCATGGTTGTTGCAAGCTCTGAAGTTAGAGAAGATGCACTTTCCATCAATTGCTTCTTTTCTTTTAAATATTCAATTCTGATTTCTTTTTAAACTCTTCAATGTAATCAAAACTCGTGGATGCAGGAACAATGGAATGCTTGAATGGTGAAGGAATAGGAGTACTTGCAATTGCTAATGATGTCACAACCAGACTAACTGGCATTGGGGGAGTGCCTGGAGATAACTCCTGTGTGGTGGATTCACTGGTAGTGTGACTTAGAGTTGGACCTATCAAAATCCTTTGCCTCTTTTGTATGCCTTGATCACCTAGTGTTTCTATGGTATATTGTGTTGTTTTCCTCTTGTGTGTAATTTTTTGTTGTAGCACATGTTGACCAGTACTAGTACTACTACCCATAACATCGCCACCAGAGGCAGTGCCAGTTGCACTAAGCCCTCCATCATGGGCATGTCCTAGTTGTGATTGTGTTTGACCATGAGGACGAGGATTTGAAGCTCTAACAAATTGAATTGTTTTGACTCTACTTGTTTGCCCTTGGTCTACTTTATCAGCTCCAAGGCTAGATTTATCAACTAGTTTTCTATGTTGTACATCTATTACTGTAGGAATTCCTTGTCCTTGGGACCCCAAACCACCACCTCCATAACCCATTTTATCAGCTATGGCTACTCCTATAGTAAATGCTTCTTTTGTGGCCTCACTTAAACCAAATTTGAAATTGACATGGCTTTCTTCTTCCCTATTAATATCACTTTCTTCATCTTCTTGTTCATTCAAATGCTCTATATTCCATAATTTACCTCCTAATTGTCTTCCAATGCAATGCCTTAATTTCTGCTAATAATTGTTCAAAAGAAATACCATTCTTAGTAGAACTTTTCTCCATTGCTACTTTGACCTCATCCCAAGAATCCTTGTTTCTCAAGTTTTCAAGCAAGGGTTTACTTTGATGTTGAATTCTACTTCCACCATTCTATTGAGCACAATCATTGATTTAATGGTGTCACATGTATCATACCGCCAGTGATAGATAGCATCAAAATCAAAAAAATTCAAAATCTATCATGTGCCACACTAAATGATTTTCTCTCGAATGTCATCCCTCCACATGAAAAAGGTAAAGAAGGAAATAAGGTCTTCTTCCCCTGACCGCTAAACTGTCTTTCATTAGTACTCTGCATCTACCTTACATATTACAAAGAAAAAACCTTTTATGTTACATGTATTGGAAGTTTGTATGGCTGTACTTTCGATCCATAAACTCTTAGCACAATATATTCTTCCATTAAGTACCAATCAGCCAATTGTATTTCTTTTCCTTATTGAATTCACTTTCTACATGACATAGGCAATCTAGGCATTAGAGTATTTATAATTGCTTGATGCAATGGAGCCAAAAAGTAGTCTACAAAATGACTACAGTTCATTCAAGAATCATGCAACCTTATAATAGTGGTCCATTCATATACTGAAGCCATTTTGTTTTTCTCAGGATTACTATTACCATAGGGCTGAATCTAAAGCTTGTTGGTCTGAAACATTCCTTTGAATTTGAATAGAAAAAGATAGCACAAGTAGGTTGTGAACCTAAATGTCTTGGTGGAACCTCCTTTAACATTAAAAATTGTTTATGCATGGATTCTACAATGTTCTCGATAAAATTATATTTGGCATGTGGAACACCATAATGGATATTATACACCATTTCAAGGAGGCATGCACCCACTTCCAAATTGCTATCTAGTCTGAGGCAAAATGTTAGCATGGAAGTAGTATCTTGAACCCATGGTTTAAAAATATCCAAATCATAAGAAGGCTTATGATCACCTTTCAATTTATTTCTATCCTGAACTATTCTATTTAAGAAAGAATTTTTCTTCATTTCATCCACTGCTTCATAATCACTAACAAGCTTTTCTAGGTCAATGTGGACATTTCCAAATTCTTTGGTTGTAAACCCCAAGGCCAACACTTTTCCAAGTTCTTCTGCATTAATGGATAACAATTCTTCTTTTCTATCTTTATTAACAATTTCTCTTTTGTTATCATCGTAATTTAGGGCACAGACCATGATAAATTCTGGGCAAGGGAAAACCTCATGTAACATCATGCGCCCTAATCCAATTACCCATGGTGCATTGATACTATTAACTTGCAATTGAATTTTCTTTGTAGCCTTAATCTTAAATGAAAATCTAAGTTCTGAGGTATGCCTACCATAGGTTTTAGGATCATAAATATTATGGTATTCATAAATGAAACTTGGGGTTTTAAGAAATTTTGCATAATATATTTTTTTATCCGACATTGCTCTAGTGGTACTAGTGGTAGACACATTGCCGATACAATCAACAATATGAAATTTGTGAATTCCCTATTAGTCCTTAATTTTTCTTAATTCTAAAGCCTCTTAACCCTAAACCTAAACTTAAAAGTTTGACAAAATAAGATTTTAAGAAATGTCAAGCGATGAAACGTAGCCACATGAATTCTTTAACTTACCTAGATTTTGAATTTTGATTCTTGAAGTTGAAACTGCGTTGAAACTTGAAACTGGGTTACTTGAATGGTTTTGTTGGAAGTGGAACCGTGGAACCCAGAACAGGGTGGTGCACTGTAATGAGCAAACTGAATGACACCGAAACATCTACTTGTTACTTACAGACTACACAGTACACAATTAGGTAGTATAATGTACATGGTTGATAGCATTTAAAACAAGCCATTAAAAACAATGATTTACTCCTACATTGACAACAAATTCTAAACCGTTGATCTTTGTTAATCTAATAGTTATAAGGTGATTCTAGAGGTTTAAGTTTGCAAGTGTAGTGCTCTGTGCATTTTATTCTGGAATGCAACTACAACCATACATCAAATGTTCATCGAATGGTTGAGTATTTTATGATATAAATCATAAACATAAAACATGTGTTTTAAATTTGCTTTAAAGTTTAATGCGCTAGGATTGACATCAAGGCCAAGGGGCCAAAAAATTAATGTTGCAAAGGCCTTAATAAAATGAATTACAATGCCACAGTAATAACACATTTCACAACCATTAATAACACTTAACTTGCAAATGACTTAATAAAATGAATTACAATATCACATTAATAGCACAACCATTTATTTTATTACAACTGAATTACAATGTCACATTATTGCATAGTACAAATACAAATGTAAGCATAAGCACCAAGCTTTTGCTGGACCATTGGTGAAAAGTTGAAAACATAAATGTGATACATGTATCTCTGAAAATAAATGAAACTTGCCGGGTCAACCATAAGCTCTCAAAATATACTCATGGGACTTGCTGGGTCAGCCATGGTCTCTGAAAATAAATGCATGGAGAAAGAGGGCCCAATCAAATTGGGGAAATGGGAGCTATGAAGATACAAAATGTACTTAGCCCCTTTTAGAACTAGACTGATGCAAAAGATGAGGGGTTGTAAAATTTCTCCCATGCAGAAGATGAGAACTTAAAATAAATGCATGGGGCTTGCCTGGTAGGCCATGGTGTCTCAAAATAAATGCAAGGGACTCTCCTATCCAACCATGCAGATGATGAGGGGTAGTAAAACGGCTCCTATCTTCTACTTGTAGCTTCCATGCACTAGGATAACATGTATCTCCATCAGAGCTCCTCATCCTGGTTCAAAACCTATATGAGAAGTCAGGTAAACCAAATCAAATTCTTTCCAATTCCACCCATTCTAAACTTGAAGGAAATTGGTCTTTTACTTTGTAACTACATAACTGGAGGTAGGAGAATTTAAACCATCCCCAATAATACCACATCATCTTCTTCTTGAATCCTTATTAAGTTATTAACCCTACAAAATGAAAACCCTTATGAAAATTAAACAAATTATTTTAGTTGTGCTCATTATCCTTATTTATGGGCCAAAAGTGCCACCAAAAGTGCCACTACCAGCCTGGTCCCTTGTACACCTCACATGTGTCACGTTTGAGGTTGTGTATAGTTACTACTAACTAGTAATAATTGTGATTCATGCAAACCAAAAATCCAACTTAATTGGTAACTCAAGCTAGCTACATGCAAAGTTGCAAAATATACCTCAAGCCGACAAGCTGTCAATTATCAAAATCGACAGTGCCACGCAAGCTATCAATTGTCAAATTCATTGGATTATTAACATCATCATTTATGATTCTATAGTACATCGTGCAGTTTTCAATATAAATCTATCCAACCAATCACTCTGGCTATTCATATGGCATTAATCTGTGCCACTGCCTAGTACCATAGAAAAATTGGGAATTTCAATAGAATAAATGAAAGGTAGAGTACTTCGACACATTGAAAAGAGAGAATTAAATATCTCATTTTACCTTAATCATTATTAATGTCCTAATAAGTCACAATAAATTTTGCTCACTTATGATCAAAACTATATGTTGATTTCTGAAACCAATAATTAATAAAATCTCAACCATTGATTTATGAAAATCTAATGGTTCTAGTGTTATTCCAGAGGTTTCAGTTCGTAAGTCTAGTACTTCAAGGATTTACTTACAGAATGCATCTATAGTTGTCCATCAAAAATTCATTGAACGGTCCCTCTTTTAAAACAAACTTTATGCACATGCATAATTTAAAATGGGGATATCGCTAGATTGACAAGACTTGACCCTTAGGATTAAAGAGTTAATATTTAAGGCTTTGTCATAAAATATTTTGGTTTGACTTAGGAAATATTAAATGGTAAAAAATAGCACCAATATTTAAATGGTAAATCATTTAACGGTGCTAGTGTAATTCTGAAAGTTTCAATTCCCAAATCTAGTGCTTGAGAGATATACTTCTGAAATGCAACTACAATCGTCCATCGAAAATTCATCATATAGTCGTGGTCCATAATATCACATGGTTGCTGAAATTTGGAACCTTAGAACCAAAGTTTGAAGTTTCAAAGTTTTTGAAACCTCTAACCCACTGACTACAAATATGACCAAGAAAGACTTGCAATTAAGGTTAGGAAAAGCATCAAAACCCTGACTTTGGTGAATTAAGATAGGAAAGGTAGCAAGGACGGTGCATTGATGAAGTGAGGATTGCAAGTAGATTTTAGCAAGTGGACATGATTGGAGGATTGATGTGTAATTAAGATCGGTACGTGTGGAGTTTGGAAAATTATTACTTCTCGACCCTCGATTAGCGAAGTTAATAATAGAGTTTGGCATGGAGAAGAAGGCACACAAAAAGTATGAAAGAGTGGTGGTGGTGGTGGTGTAGCTGCAACAATTTTCAAATGGAGGCCAACTTCACTCTACATTTGAGGAGGTAATTAAACCCATTTTATGGTGAAGCTTTTGAGAAAAGATTAATGGGTATGTTTCTATTCACTGATGGGAGGTTGGTACAAAGTGTGTAGATGACTTTGGAGAAATCCTTTGGAAATCAAAGGCATAGATATAGGATTAACATGGATGTATACTCCTTGATTATAGCATGGGGTTTAGACTTGGTGGAATCAACAAGCACAGTGAGAGAAGTGATGGGGATGGTTGTGCATAGAGATTTCTTGGAAGGATTAGAATCAATACTTGAATGGGCTGTTCCAGGTGAAGGTTTCCATTTATTAAAAAGGTTTCCTTGTCCCATGTCTTGAGGATTCCCTTGTGTTAGGGATGTAGATAATGTATTACTTGTGTTGAAAGGATTTGTTGCCAAGGGATTGCTTTGAGTTTAGTTGATAATGGATGGGATGGATGTGTTTTGTGAAACCAATGGTATGGATGAACCAATTGGAGGATTGGGTAAGGATGCCCCTATTTGCATTAAGGGATGACTCTGTGGCATGGTATTTATATGCCCTTGCACGCTGTTTTGAGATACTTGATCCACATTTGCGTGATGGTAGGCACACTTGTGGTACTCATGGGTATGCATGAAGAGGGATGTCATCGATATGTGGAAGTCATTGTGGAGTAATTAAGGTAAAGAGGTTTTTATGGCTACTTAGGATCTTCAGGAATGAGAGGAGCACCAAAGGTAGGTGTCCAAGTGGTCGTGTGAGATGGAGGATTGGTTTCAAGGGTACCCACAATTGTGTTACTTTCAAATGGAAACTCATATGACCAAAGTATTTAGCAAGGCTTGTTGCAATACTAGGAAAGTAGGTTTGATGTATCCCTAGTGATGGAGTTGTGAAGCTCCATGTCAAATTCTGTGCAACAAATGATGGGGAGATAGGAGCTACGTTTTCAAAGGATTGACATTCCATGATTTCCTCCATAGTGAGTTCAAATGGATTATTTGAGATGTATTCTATCTCATATGGCCCTGATGGTGATGAAGGTTGTTGTGATGGAGTAACTTGACTTCTCAGATCAAATTCTAAAGGATTTGGATCACTTGAGGTAAATGTGACTTTGGTTTCCTCCTTGATTCTCTTGTGTTGTGATATCATCTTTACCATAAATTTTGTGTCACCTTTGGGAGAGTTATGTTATGATTTGTAATGTTTGAACTCTCTAGTTGACTCAAATCTAGGTAAAAGGGATGCTCTAAGTCTTTTTGGAGCAATGATGATAGTGGGGGATGAAAAATGGGTGATGTGGAAAGTGATCTTTGCAAATGTTTTGGGACAACACTTTTGACTTAAGTTTGAAGTTTTGATGTTAGGATAAAGGATGTTGATGAAATTGGAAATATTTTAGAGGGTAGAATCATGACTGGAGCCTATTAAAATGGTGGAGGGATGATTGGTTGTATTCCCACCCACTTTCAAAGAGATTCCACTCAAGGATAACCTTAGAGATCTCAATGCAAAGGGGATTGAAATATTGCAATAGGGTTGTCCTAGGAAATGAATATGATCTAATGAGGGGTTCACCACCAAGTTTAGACTTGGAAAAGACAATGCAATGCAATATGTAAAACAAAACCCTAATTGAATGAAAACTAACTTGAAATTACCTAGAAAAGTGAACAAAATGCAACAAAAAGTTATGAAAAAGAAAGTGTGCACCTAGGAAATTGAAGAAGGAAGAATGGAGGTCTAGATCACTGAAAAATCTACTATCAATGATGTTTGGGACTCATTCGCTAAGATGGGTGAATTAATCCAATTTTCAAGGAAATATGCAAATACAAGTTTCAACCAAAAGGGTATCTAGATTTGTAAAAAATCTCTATCAGGCCTGTATAGTGGGACTCATTCACCAATAGTGGTGAATTAGTCCACTTCTTCTTTTGTAGAAGTTTAGGACCAAATTCTATTCCTCTCAGACTGCTCTACTCTTTTTGACTAATTTCTAGATTTGAAACTACAAATTGCCACCTGTAGACCTTCTCCAAGCTTCTCCAAGGCTTGATGACAACTTTTCTCCAACTTTTATTCTTGGAAAATCTACAACCTAGCCCTGCAAATCACACACAAGAAGAGGGAAAAATGTTGTGGGTTTAGGGAATAGGGGTTTTCCTTGGTCAAACCCGTTGTTGGTAATCAAACCTTGAAATGAAAGCAAATATGAATGGAGAATGATGAATGAACAAATAAAAATGTTGCAACTCACCAAACCATAGCAATAAGGTGAGCTGCAATCATGCTTGAAATGGTTGCAATGGATGTGGTTCTTGGATATTTCTTGAATGAAGTTGATCTTGCTTGAAATGCTTGCTTGGATCATAAAATTCACATCACAATTGTTAGCACAATAACAAACATGATGACTGCAATATTTGACATGATGATTCACACTTGAGAATGATCTTGAATTCCTTGAATGCCCTTGTGATTCTCAAATTCTCTTGTGAACTCTTGAATGCTTGTAAAATTTTATAGGTGAGAATATGAGTGAAAGAACCTTGTATTTATACTCAATTATGCAAAAATTCCTGAAATTACAATGCTACAAGCTGACATCAGATCTAGGAGAATAAAATCCAGTTAGAAAATTGAATTAAATTTTAGTTTTGGTCACATGGGACTCATTCGCCCAAGGTGGCAAATAAGTCCCATCATACATAATGTATGGGACCAAAAATGAAAAGTGCTTAGAAATGTGTGAAACCTGCATCGGGGCCAAAAAGACCTAGGTGGGACTCATTCACCTAAGGTGATGAATGAGTCCTAGACACTAAATTTGGGCCACACAAGCCATGAACACTTGAATTATGATTGGTTATTGATTGGTGTCAGGACTATCCTCAAAAATATGCAATAATGAGGCTTGTGGATGCAAAATAGGGCTAGAATTAAATCATAAGAAAGCCTAATTATTAATGAAAAGCCTAGATAAGTGGGAAAGTGAGTTATAACACTTTACAACACTCCAAATAAGGAAATATTTTGTATGATTATAATTATGTTTATTATGCTTAGTTAATTGATAAAACCCTAAAAAAGTGTGAAAGTGTGTTCCAAAAATTCACAACACTTTTGAAAGGAACCATTAAAATTCCATTAGTTCACAAGGGCCGAAGACCTTATGTGAATGTGTTATCGACATTAAAACATTAAAAAAATGAAAAATTAATCCAAAACCACAAGGAGGGCCCAAAAAATTTAGAAAAAGTAGAAGGGTTACTTTTTGGGTGACTCCATCTAGCCCCCATTTTAGTGAGAGGATGAACTTGATTTAAACTCACACTAAAGTAGACAATCACACATTAAGAAGGGTTTGAATATACCATTTCCAATAAGATGAGATAACGATCAAGAGGGGTGATCAAGCCCCTGGGATCAAGATCCCATGGAAAACCAACATAGGATCAAAGGAACACACACGAGAATGATATAAAGAACAATGACAAGGCACAAGCATACACTGCCAATGATGAAAAAGAGAAAATGGGAAATAAATGAATTGGATCAAGCTTCAACCATTTTTCCATCACGATGTGGATCAGATCTAGACTGTTTTTTCGAAAAAAACATACTCACTTTGCAGTGATGGAACTCCTGGCTGTCCACCAGGTGAGAAGTCCTAAAAGGTGATAAAAATACACGCATGGATGATATGCACTCACACACACACAAGTGGCTATGGGGAAGGTCATGCCTCAGATTGGGCTTCTCGCTCAAACCATACGAAAGTCATACCTCCTGATAACTTTAATAAGGCGCAACACAAAAATGATTTTTGAGCTTCATGAGAGAAGCAAAACTTCGTATGCTTGGAGTTCATGAACAAATAGGATGTCTCCACAGGCATGCAAGCTATGTTATTCAAGGTGGACATATAATTAAAAATGCAACATACAACATTCAAAGAATGTTCAAAGGAGTCTTGATTAGTTCATGTGAGGTATTTAACTTAGGGAACATTGTGCCTAATGTCTCCAAGAGAGGACCAATCATATAATAGAAAATTTGAAATTTAGGGGATGCAGTGTGTTGCATCAAGCCACTAAGAGGAATGAAATATACTAAGAGAGATAACACTCCTAAAGGAAATTACACCCAATTTCATCCACAAAGCAACAAACACATCGTATGAAGTAAGAAGGCTGCACTAACAAATAAAGAAAATGCAAAAGAATAATGCCAATGTATGCCCCCACTTTAAAAGAAATTGCTAAACACCATGTTGTGAGAAATTAATTTAAAGTAGAAAATAAAAATGCAAACAAGAAAGAAGACATGAGAGCCAACTTGGAAAGCCCTATGCCAAGTCATATGTTTTCGAGTAAAGCTACGTCATGCAAGAGAAAAAGATAAGAAAGGGGTTGCCCCCAAAATAAAAACACCAAACACATAAGGGATATATGGATTTGGGGTCAGTATGTTCTTTGATCCAATGTTTTTAGAGAGCTTGGAACTATCATCATCCTCCAAATACACATAGAATGACACAAAGAGAGCAAAAACAAAGAAAAACCTTTTGGGTCAACATGGAAGAGACATAGGGTGTCTCGATGCCTTGCATCATCCCCAAAAGGAAAAAAAAAGACATGAAAAAGATAGAAAAAGTGAAAGAGATGCATGACATAGAGAAGAATGAAGGTAAAAATAGAGGAATTCCACAAAGAGAGAGAAAACATCAAATAGAACAACACGGGGGATCACATTACACACATGGAATCACACAAAATAAAAAGAAAAGGAAATAAAAATGTAAAAGACTATTAAGGAAAATTCAAGTGAACATATGAGAAAATCATCCACCTCTCAATCATTTTTTGTGTATACCGAAGGCAGGAAACTAGCCAAAGGGACAAGCGAAAGTGATGAACTAGGAGAAGCACTAGGTTCAACACTCTTTATAGGAGATTTGTTGTTTAAGCTCATGGAAGAGGAAAATAATGTATTTAGTTCATTATGCACCTCTTCGTCAATTTTAGCAATCTCGTCATCATCATCCAGGTTAACCACAACAGGAGGTCGAATGATAATGTCCATTGAAGAGTTCAACTCTTGTTGTGGTTTTTGTATTGTGTCATTTTGTTTCGAATGGGGAGGGGGGTCATCATGCATTGATTTAGTCAAGTTTGGATCTTTATTTTCTTTGTTTAATTTTTCATGTAACTTGTGAGCAAGGGCATGAAATCTATGCCTACTCTCTCTAGCACCTCTATTTCTTTTGGTTTTGTTTTCAAGTTGTATTTGTGTAGGATTGGGTTGATCAACTTTAGGTTTCTTTTCTTCCCTAAAGGGAGGAATGGAAGGAACTATAGGAGGTTGTTCAACCACGTTGTCTTTGATTTTTTAAACTTTTTTGGTTCGAGGAGGTGTGACACAGTTGGTTTCACTATCTCTTGGTCTTTTGTAGGATGTAGGTGAAGTTTTTGTTTTAGGTTGGTCTTTGTTGTTTGGATCTTGTTTAGGTTCAAGCATGGTTTTGTCAAGGATGGGAGGTTCAAAGGTGGATGGGGACATGTTTCAGAGAGATAGCTCAACTATTTTCTTTGCTTTGAATTTTTGGTAGGATATGAAAAAAAGGTCTTCTCTTGGATTTATAGGTTCTGTTGGAAAAACAAGGACATACAACTGAGAGGGGGGGTGAATTAGCTGTCACAAAAATTTAAATTTTTTCTAACTTAACTTATCTTTAATCTCAAATCTGATGAATGAATAATTAACCACAATCAATTAACACATTAGAGAGACAAAGAACAACAAGATTTTTTAGGTGGGAAACCCTATTAGGGGAAAAACCATGGTGGATGTTAGTCCACAAGATTATACCTTTCTAAAATTATAATGAAAAACAATAAGGGGAATGCACATGCATTCAGGCATACTGCCTAGAGCTCACCACTCAATTACAAAAGGGGCTCACTGCCCAACAAAGTTGGATTAAAAATTTGGAGGGTATGAACTGAGAAAATAGCTTATGCTCAAGCCTGATTATAGTTCCAATTAAGCTCAAAACTTCTTCACACTTCACACAATCTTCTTCACACTCTGCTTAGTAATGATATTCACACATATACAAATATGAGCACATAAAGCATACTTTCCATTGATCACACAATCGTTCTTATATATCCACTACAAGAGATTTCATCACAACATGGTCGACCAAGAAAAATAAATAATATTTGAAATGTCGGCCTAGATTAACAGCTAACGTTTAATGTGAACCCACCAAGGTTAGCCAAAACATAGTGGAGACCCAAATTAATATCTCCAACACAAAAATACTTTAATTAATTTTGCCTCGAACATCCGAAACATGATATCATCAACACGTCAGCCAGGAACATGAAAAATTGAACATGTGCAAGAAAGTATCTTCAATCACAAGCTCACCGGATCAAGTGGACATACCACAAAGATAGAGAATGAACTAGAGACATCTGAGAACACCAAGAAATAATAGAGATACATCCACAACAATTGAGATAACTAGAATCACACAATCTTCATTCAAGAACACTAACAAAGACCAACAAAACATTGTCAGACCATAACTCACACAAAACTTCACATGTACCTTTGAAACTTCCGGTAGATGATCTAGACTTACTCAATAATAAACCATTTAATCCACATCAGCTAATATTTTATGTACAAAACAAAACACCTTCATGACTTGCACAATTCCACTATGAACTTGGAGCACTTTTTCTTATAGTTTTCTCAATATCCTCGACATTTAAAATAATAGATACACCAAATTCTAATAGTGTTGACATCAATGACAACCACATATCAACAGCACATCCACAACATCCAATAATCTCCCAACAAATCTCCCCCTTTGGCATTGATGGCAATGCATGATGTGAAAAATACCATCAACCCAACATGCTGACTTCTTCTGCACTTCTCTTCTCAAATTTCACATCTCTTGACATTGATTTTTCACATTAATCTTCTCCCCCTTTGAAATCAATAGAAAAGGTAACCATGGCCTTTCCATACACACGCTCTGAACCACATATCTACACATCTGACTACTCCCCATAAGTAGCAATCACAAAAACATCAATCCAGATCATAATATAGAAATGAGGCTCATAGATTGATGCAATTAAATGCATCGTTTAGTTCTTATTAGGAAGGGTAATTACCCCTAGCATTCCCCTGAGATACTCAAAAGTATCTCTTAGAAATGGCTTAGTCTTGCCTTATTCCAGACCACTTCACCTTCCTCATTCAGCTTGTTTCTAAATACCCACTTAGTACCAATCACATTCTTGTCTTTGGGCCTAGGAACCAATGTCCATGTGTCATTATTTTCAATATGTGTCAGTTCTTCTTTCATGGCTTCCTGCTAGTATTCATCTTGATAGGCTTTAGTGACACTCTTAGGTTCAATCTTGGAAATCAAACAATATTCTTGTGCAATTTTACTTCTAGTTTTCACTCCTTTGCTCTTATCTCCTATGATTTGAATTTTAGAGTGATTCAACTTTACATACCTTGGAGTCTTGGGACTTTCTTGGACTTCTGTGTCTTCTAAAATTTCTTCTACACTTGCACTTGTCTGTGCTTCCTGACTGTCTTGATTTTCTGGAACAACTTGTGGTTGCTTCACCGGAACATATGGAATAATCTAAAGTAGATTCAGTGTTTGAGTGTTATTCCTTTGATTTGTGTTGTCTTCATTTGAATCGTAGTTGCATTGTCTGGATGATTTGACAGAGTCCTCATCAACTCTGACATTTGTACTCTCAACAATATTTCTCAGTCTTTTGTTATAGCATCGTTATTCCTTGCTCTTTGTGGAGTAACCTAGGAAGATCCCTTCATTGCTTCTAGCATCAAACTTTCCTATATCATCATCTCTCCTGATATAGCATTTTCTTCCAAAGATCTTGAAATAATTAATAGTAGGCTTGTAACTGAACCATAATTCATAAGGGGTCTTACCAGAACTACCATTCACATTTACCCACAAAGTATATATAGCTGTTACCACTTCACTCCAGACATTTGAGACACATTCCCTTCCATCATCATTGTTCTGGTAGCATCCAAAATTATTCTATTCTTTCTTTCTGCAACTCCATTCTGTTGAGGGGTTCAAGGAGCAGATAACTGTCTTTTAATTCCATGTTCTTCATAATAAGAATTGAACTCTTTTGAAATGAATTCACCACCTCTATCGATATCGGCATTTTATTTTCAAACCTTTTTCATTTTCTGCCATGGCCTTGAAACTTTTGAATTTGTCCAATGTTTCACACTTTTCTCTTAAAAAGGAAACCTAAATCATTCTAGAGTAATCATCAATGACCAACATAAAATACCTTTCTCCATGAATACTTCTAACTCTAGAGGGACCACAAAGATCAATATGTAGCAGTTCCAGAACATTATTTGAATGAAATTGTTTGCTCTAGAAGGAGACTCTAGTTTGTTTACCCATCTGACATTCTTGGCAGATTACATTAGTAGGCTTCACTAACCTAGGCTAATCTCTTACTGTTTGAGTAGAACTTATCTTGATAATGTTGTCAAAGTTTACATGACACAACCTCCTATGCCACAACCAACTTTCATCTACTTGAGCAATTAAACAACTTCCACTAGTAGTATTCAAGTGAAAATTATTACCTTTAGTTTACACACCAGTAGCGGTCATGTTTCCAAAACTCCCACAAATCTTTCATTTTCCATTCTTGAACTGTAGATCATATCCCTTGTGTACCATATGTCCAACACTTAACAAGTTATACTTTAGGTCTTCAACATAGAGAACATCATCAGTGTTTTCCTTACCACCAAGGCTAATAGAACATCTTCCATGAATCACATAAGCATTGTTATCTCCAAATCTTACAACCCCACCATTATACTCTCGAGACTCACAAGCTTGCTTTTATCACTGGTCATATGATGTGAGCATCCACTATCAATGACCCACTCATCTTTCTCCTCAACTCAGGCTGCAAGAGATTTCTTATCTTCAGTAGATTCAGTAGGCACAAGTTTATTTTCAATGGTAGAAATGAGAGCCCATTCATCTTCATTTCCATCATCTTTATTAGACTCATCATCAGTTACTGTTTCTTCAACAAAGTAGCATCTCTTTTGGAATCTAGGTTTTCTAGGCTTAGACCTAGGAATTCTTTCAGGACATCTTGATGGAAAATGACCTATCTTACTACATGAAAAAGATTTAATAGGAAATACATCTTCATACTTACCTTTTCCTCTTCCTTCTTGCTTTGCAATCAGTGCTTCCAGTTCTTGTACTTCTCTTTCTTTGTCTTCGATCTGTTTCATTTCTTCATCATACTTAGACATTTTTCTAGAGCTCTCTCCCAGACTATATCTTTTCTTGTAACTTCCGGATATAGTAGCTTTGAATGCAGATTTAGTTTTTGGTGTAGATTCACCAAATTCACTTATTTCAAAAGCAACAAGCTTCCCTATCAGTGTATCTCTTGTCATCTTATTTACAGACATAAATTCCTCAATAGCATGAACCTTCATTTTGAAAGGAGGCAAGGATCTGAGTATCTTAGCCACAATTTCATCCTCACTCACTGAACCACCGACACATTTAATACCTAGCACTATTTCATTTACTCTCTGCATAATAGAAGTAATATTTTCATCTTCACCCATCTTCAGATTCTCATACTTTCCTTTTAAGCTTTGTAGCTTAGCCATCTTTACATGTGTATCTCCTTCATACAAAGTTTCTAGCTTCGTCCAAATATCATGAACTGTCAAAAAACCTATCACATTAGCCATCTTTGAATTTGTTAGAGTGCTCACCAATGCTTCCATAGCTCTGGTATTACTTTCAACATCTTTGATCTCATCAGCAGAGGAGGGACCATTCTGAGGAATAGTATATTGATCTCTTGTAATCTTCCTATAAGAATCACCAATGCACTACAGATGAAATTGCATCCTGACTTTCCACAGTGAGTAGTTGGTGCCATCAAATCTAGGACTGTCCTTCTTGAATGTTGCCATCCGATCACCTCAAGTTGTTAGACTTCTTCAGAGGAACTAGCTCGATACCAATTGTTGGAAAACAAGGACAAACAACTAAGAGCGGGGTGAATTAGTTGTCACAAAAATTTAAATTTTTCTAACTTAACTTATCCTTAATCTCAGATTTGATGAATGAACAATTAACCATAAGCAATTAACACATCGGAGAGACAAAGAACACCAAGATTTTTTATATGGAAACCCTGTTAGGGGAAAAACCATGGTGGATGTTAGTCCACAAGATTATACCCTGATAAAAGTATAATGAAAAACAATAAGGGGAATGCACATGCATTTAGGCACACTACCTAGAGCTCACTGCTCAATTACAAAAGGGGCTCATTTCCCAACAATGTTGGATTAAAAATCCAAGGGGTATGAACTGAGAAAATAGATTATGCTCAAGCTTGATTATAGTTCCAATTAAGCTCAAAACTTCTTCACACTTCGCACAATCTTCTTCACACTCTGCTCAGTAATGATATTTTCCCATACGCACATAGGAGCACACAAAGCATCACTTTCCACCAATCACACAATTGCTCTTATATATCCGCTACAGGAGATTTCATCACAACATGGTCGACCAAGAAAAATAAATTATATTTATAATGTCGCCGATTACAAATAAATTTTAATGCGAACCCACCAAGGTCAGCCACAACATAGTGGAGACCCAAATTAATATCTCCAACACAAAAATACTTTAATTAATTTTCCTCGAACATCCACAACATGCTATCATCAACATGTCGGCCAGGAACATGAAAAACTGAACATGCACAAGAAAAGATCTTCAATCACGAGCTCACCGGATCAATGTGGATGTACCAAAAGATAGAGAATGAACTAGAGACATTTGAGAACACCAAGAAACAAATAGAGAAGCATCCACAAAAATGTGATAACTAGAATCACACAATCTTCATTCAGAACACTACAGAGACCAACAAAACATTGTCAAACCATAACTCAAACAAAACTTCACGCAGACCTTTGAAACTTCCGTAGATGATATAGACATACTCAACAATAAACCCTTTGATCCACATAAGCTAATATTTTATGTACAAAAAAAATTCCTTCATGACTTGCATAGTTCCACTAGGAACTGGAACACTTTTTCTTATAATTTTCTCAATATCCTGGACCTATACAACAATAGATACACAAAATGTTAATAGTGTTGACATAAATTACAACCACATATCATCAACACATCCATAACATCCAACAATATCCCAACAAGTTCCATGGGTTTTGGCCAAAATGCATCTAAGTAAAAGTTTCCTTTAGATGACAAAGGGTTGAAGCCGCTATGGTGAACAATGAATACTCATTGTCAAAGGGAAACTTTAAGCATTTATGCACAACCAAAGGGATGAATTTCATGGAGTGAAGCCATGAGTGTCCTAGCTTCACACGAAATTGGTCCAATTGCAGGATGATGGAGAATGTGACATCATGTAATGTTTTTGGTCCTATTTGCAATGGTAAGGTGATTGATCCTATCGTAGGGAAAGAAAAGCCATTGTGTGTCTTGATCCATGTTAAATCAATTTATCATATTCATCTTGATAGAGTTCATGCAAAAGTAGGAATTCCTCGGTGATCACATTCTCTCCATAGGTGGGATCTATTAGTATCCCATAAGTGGGCTTGTCATAAATACAACCGACTATGTAGAGAGGACCATCAGGTGCATGTTTAATTATATCCTTAAAGGAGAAAGAAATGTCAAGAGGACTCTTAGTTCGACCCTTATGATGAATGACATCTATCACCCCTACCATTTCATCTATAGGATTGATAAATTTTTTTTTTCATATGTATCAACATTCATCACATCATTCTTTGTAGTTTTGTTGGCTTTGACAAATGAAAAATTATGTTTGGGCATAGGGTTGGTGAAAATCTGCAAGTTTTGGTTAGGAGGGGCAACAAACTTATTTCCTTGATCACTAATACCTCCAATGGATAGACGACTAGAATCAATGGGGTCTTGCGCAAGATGTTTAAGATGCTTACAATGTTCTGTGTCATGTCCATTTTTTTGGTGATAGTGGCAATAAGAATTTGATTTAAAGCTCAGGGGTAAAGGATTATTAGGGTTAGGTGTTTTGATGGGAGGAAAGGTAATCATTTGTTGTTCTAAAATTTGAGACATTGTGTTATGAAGGGTATTAGGCAAGGGAGTGAGTTGTATATTCAGATCTCCATAACTAAAGGGAATTGTGGCTTTGACAATACAACTACTTGGTTATTGAAATTTTGAGTTGTTTGTTGAGAGGTGTTGAATTGAAGAAACCCTTTATTTGGTTTTTTAAATGGTTGGGAATTGTTTTGATTTGCGAGTTTAGATCTCTTGATTTGGCTAGAAGTGGAATTTGTATCTCGACTACTAACCAAATTTTGATAATCACGGAGGGCAGTACATAGGTGCATGAAAGATGGGAATTTAATCATGGTAAGATTTTCTTGGATATTACTTTGCAAATTTTCTATGAACATATTTTGAAGGTGAGGGTCAGCGACCTTGACATTGATTTGGGAATAAAGCGATTAATAATGTGAGATAAAATTAGTTATCTTTTCTTTCTCTTTTTTCTTGCATCTCATCAAATCGGCCAAGGTCATATTGGGAGTCAGATGCACTTGGAAATGGTTTAAAAATGCCTCAAAAAGTTCATTGAATGAACGAATTGAGTTGTTCGGTAAAGAAGAGAACCATTCAAAGGTAGTATCTTTCAAGGACCTAGGATTTTTTTTTTCCACTAGTTTATCGTCAAGGACAAAGTCACTACATAGGGCAGTATAAGAATTAACATGGTTAGAAGTATCTCCCTTCCTTTCATATTTTTTAAATCTAGGCACCTCTACACCTTGTGGCATCAATGTTCACAATATCTCCAAGGACAATGGACTACTTTTGACATAATATGTAGGTGGGCTATTTTGATTTTGATTTATGGTGGAAATTTTCTTTGAAGGGATGAAACAGTTTGGAATAGTTGTGTTATGAGAGGGTCATTGCATGTGTTATGAGATGGAAGTGAAAGTGGTGATGGAGTGTATTTGTTCGAAGAACAAGTGAATGAAATTCTTATAGGTGGTAATGTAGGAGATATAACTTACGATGCCACATAGGAACTAGGGATGCTAGCAGGAATACCCAAGGAATAAATCACATTACTAACTTGTTGCATTGTTGTTGTGACTTGAGGATTGGTATAGGTAGGTATTGAGGCTATTGTTGTGGGAGGAGGAATGCGAGTTCCTCGTTGACTTGTAACATTTCTTGTGGGAAAAGGACAACTAGTGGTTGAGGGGAGATGTTTTACAAAGATTTGAACTATGTTTTTCACAAGGTCAAGGCCATCGTCACTTTCAAGCATGCGGTGAATGTTTTCCATAGTAGGGATGGTGGTGGTTGAATTTTTTTCAAGGATTATTTGATGTTGTAAGTTTACTAAATCCTCTCTAATGTTTTGAAAACAAGATTCACCAACATTCATAATACTTCATCCACATTCAAATGGATTAGAAGAAATGTCACATTCCAAACAATGTTTCCTACTTCAAGCTCATAGAAAAGGTCCTCTACATTCTTCATATTATAAAAAAGAAAACTCTTAGATGCACACTCATGACTATAAATTCTTTGTTTGTAACAAATTCATCATAATGAGTGTTCAAAATAGATTCATTATTGCAAAGAGTATCATATTCAACATTACCTATTGTTGCACCAACTTAAAAATCTAAAGCATATTGCTCATGAGAGAAACTATGAGTTGCAAATTTAGAAAAGAGGCCCTCATATGCATCCATGTGATTGAAACAATCACATTCTTCAAGTGCAAACTCATCATAAAGAGAATTATTAGTTGTACTAACATTTATCTCTACAGTTTCACTTTCATGTACAACTATATCAATGCTATCATCATGCAGATACTTAGTGATGACTTTAAAATCAGCAAAATGAGTAGAAGGTAAAGAATCAAGGAAAAAGGAGTTCCTTGTTCATTTTGACCAACATATGCATGCCCTTCATAATCAACCAATTGAACTAATTCATCCAATGAATTTATTGCATACATATCTCCTTCTTTGTTGATACTACTACTACAATCAGCAAGGCTACCTTCTTCACTATCAATATGAAAACCATCAATGGTTTCTTCATTACAACTGCTTGTACATAATTGCTTTGACTGAAAATCATTCCATAATCTATCACTTTCATTTGATATGCTAAAATTCTCAAAAGTACTCTTCAAATCAACAGGCTCTTCTATATCATCATCATGAAAGCTTTCATCAATGCTACACTCAACACCTATAGAAGAAGTAGGACTGATGACATCATAGCACTGTTGATCACACATGTCTTCTTCAAACAAAATATTCAGTTCATATCCATCATCTTGTTTTTGTGAGCTTTCAAAAGTGTTATCCAAACAAGAATGATTTCCAGCTAGTTGCAAACTTTCATTTACAACATGGGTATGTGCAGGATCATGATGGGCCAAAAAGTGGTGATATGATGGGTATGTGGTTGATGACTTTTTTTTTTACCCAAAATTGATGAAATGAAAAGGGTTAAGGAGATTCTCAGCTTTCCACTAATATAAATTATGCTTTTAATTTGATTTTTTTTTTTTTTTTTAATTAGATCAAGAGGAATCTGCAGCACAACCCCTATGTTCTGAGAGTAAAATTCGTAAACTTTTTATCGTGGATCTGGCGACGCTTGGTGCGACATGCCCTTCCGGGAAAATTAATGGGAGACTAGAACTTGTGACCAACCTCCGGGCGTAGGGAAAGATTTAGCCAATCCGCTAGGCCCCAACCCTTTTAATTTGAATTTAATAGTAATAATATTATTCATTTTCTATTTGAATTACTACCAAAGTTCTGATTGATAGGTTGATTGAAAACATCTATACAAAATGGTATCACATTTTTTGAATCTAAAACATGCGCCACATTCTATATTGAAATAATATAGATGTAACTTATTCAAATTTTATGTCAAGTTGCATAGCTCTGATTTTTCTGAATTTTTTGCAACTTAAGGGCCTGTTTTTTCCATGATGATCCTACACATACCCACACCATTGTTCTCATCATGAAAAAATGAAACTTCAAAATCAACATGATCTTCAACTGTATATTCAAAGTGCATAGAAGAGAAAATACTTTCAATATCATTTGCATCATTGCAACCTTCATTTACTACAAAAAATATTCTCTCTATTTTTGTATCTTCAAAGTAAATAGAAGAAATTTTAGATGTTTTGTCTATCTCTTCATGACCATTATGGTTACAATCTTCATCTGGTACATATTCTCCATGGGTTGTTCAGAAACAAAACATGCATCACTACAAGATGCATTATCATTGTCTTTTTCTATCCCATCTGCATTCATTGAACTAAATCTTGAAAAAGTACCATCACATAATTGAGTTAGGAGATTACTCCCATATTTATCTATCATTTACTCATTATTGAAAGCCATTGATATATACATTTAAGGCTAGGGGGCTTCAAGTGAATTGGCATGGTACTTAGACTTGACTCAAGTCTTTCACAAAAAATAACAATACATGCTGATTCACCAAGTCTATTTAATGCTAGTATAGCAAACAAAACCTTCATGAATCTATCATGAAAATCATAAGAGGATTCACACTCAAATATTTTTATATCATATAATGCATCAATAAGTGACACAGGTTCAACCTTATTTTTAGATTTCTCTTCATATTCTTCTTGGGTATGTAGATTTCTTTCCTTAGTCAAGCATTCATTGTCTATGGACTCTTCTTCAAAATAATCAATGAAATGCATTATGAGCTCATGCCATGAATCTATGGAATGCATGGGTAAACTAGGAAACCAGTATTCAGTTCATCATTTTCTAAAGTTCTTACAAAAAACTTCATTGTAGTATCTTCTTCTATTATTTGACAATCTTCTATTACATCAAGAAAAACTTGTACATGTTGTGATGTTGATTCTTCAAAACCTCCTCTACACTTAGGCAAACATGATTTATTCTTCTTGGGACAGAATGTGGGTAACCTTGGATTTTACCAAAATCTAGAGGGTTATATTTTTAACTAGTGAAAGCTTTCCTTTGAGGAGATGGTTGTGTTTTAGGCGTGATATTATGCTTGGATCATAAACTCTACATCAAAATTGTTAGCACAATAACAAACATGATGAATGCAATCTTTGACATGATGATTGGAACTTGAAGAATTCTCTTGAATACTTGATAATATGCCCTTGAATGCCTTGAATTCTCTTGTGAATGCTTGTAAAATTTTCTATGTGAGAATATGAGTGAAAGAACCTTATATTTATACTCAATTATGCAAGAATTCCCAAAATTACAACACTATAAGTTGACATAAAATCCTGGGAGAATAAAATCCCACCATAAGAATTTAAATTAGAATTTGGATTTTGGTCACACGGGACTCATTCATAGGGGTGGTGGATGAGTCCCATCATATAATGTATGGGGCCAAAATGAAAATTCTTAGAGGAAATGTGTGAAACTTTGCATCCGAGTGCAAAATGACCTCACGTGGGACTCATTCCCCCAAGGTGGTGAATGAGTCCTCGACACTAAATCTGGGCCACACAAGCCAAGAACACCTAAATTATGATTGGTTACTAATTGGTGTTGGGATTATCCTAAAAAAGATGCAATAATGAGGCTTGTGAGATGCAAAATAGAGACCAATTAAAGCATAAAAAAGCCCAAATATTAATGACAAGCCTAAAGAAATGTGAAAGTGAGTTATAACACTTTACAACACTCCAAATAAGGCAATATTAAGATTGATTATGATTAAAATTATGTTTTTGTATGCTTAGTTAATTGGTAAAACCCTAGAAAAGTGTGAAAGTTTATTACAACACTTCACAACACTTTTTCAAGGCACCATTAAAATTCCATTAGTTCACAAGGGCCCAATACCTTGTGAATGTGTTATCCACATTACAACATTAAATGAAGGCAACATTAAGCCAAAACTACAAGGAGGGATTGAACAAGTTAGAAAAAGTAGAAGGGTTACTTTTTTGGTGACTCTAATGACCTTCAAGATATAAACTAGTTCAAATATGTTAGCTAACTCAACCAAATGCATGGAAAAGGATACATTTCACATAAAAAGTAGCTAAGTTAGGGTTTGGGTTGATTGATTTCTAAGCTAAAAAGTGTTGGTATATTCAATTTTTTTTCAAAGTTAGGTGAAGTGAAGTTAACTAAAACATTTATTAAAACAAAGCATTCTAAATATGAAAACATTAAAATGTCTATTCTAACCCATTTGAAACTTATCCAATTTTGGAATTGGTGTTGTGTTGATGTGAAACGATGACCCTTTCCCAATCTCATGATTAGTGAGCTTGTTTCAATCAATTCTATTGAAGAGAATTGATGAAACAGTTGTGAGATGTGATTAAAAACATGATTTATGCTAAAATGAGTATGATGCAAGAGTTAATCTACCACGATTTTATGCTAAAAGATCTAGATATGCAATTGCAAAGCTAATCTTAATGAGATTTAAACTAAAAAGATTCAAACCCTAATTATCTAATTTAGCTAAATGGATGCATGGAAGCCATTAATGGAAACTAAGCTATTATGTAACTAATTTAAACTAAAATATGCTAAATGTGTGCTAAATATGAGTGTGAGTGTGATTGATTTCAACAACATAAATTTTCTTTGAAAAATATGGATCCATTTGTTTCAAAATAGTGTTCTATTTATAGGAGAGAAAATGAGAAATGAAGGGTTGAGATAAAAAAGATTAATCAACGGTCAAGGATGAAAGAAAGAAGAGGCATGGATCATGGATTCTCATCAACAAGTGAGAATACAAGATGAGATTTAATCAAGGGTTCACATTCCCTCAAACAAACATACTTTCAACTTGTTCAAGAGGTAACAAGTTAACTTGCACAAGAAGTCACAAGGTAACTTGCAAATGAAGCTTTGTGAGAATATGCCTTTTCAAATGATTGGAGGGAGAGAGAAAAAGGAGGATATTATGGGTATGTGTAGGATCATGATGGGCAAAAATTGTAATATGATGGGTTTTGTAGGGTATGGTGACCTTGTTTTGCAAAATTGATGAAACAAAAAGTTTTTTTGAAGGAGATTATCAGCTTTCCACCAATATAAATTATGCTTTACTTTGAATTTAATAAATAATTGTTTTATTTTCTATTTAATTACAACTAAAGTCTGATTGATAGGATGATTGAAAAACATCTATAGCTTTCCAACTTGATATCACATTTTTGAATCAAAGCTTATCGTCACATTCTATGTCACATACTATAGGATTAAAAACAAAGAAATAGAATTTCACTTGAATTTTTGACCAAGTTATGGTGGTTAGACATAGGAGTTCTTTTATTTTTAAAAAGTTGTAATAGAAAAATCATAATTAATTATTTACATGGAAAAAATTACAAAAAATATGCATCACATCGAGGGACATGAATCCTCTACTTATATATAAAATATTATAAAAATATTATCATTTATTGTTGTTAGGGTGGTATCTGGACACCCACTTCTTATTTTTTACCTAAAATTTAAATTACTAAGTTGCATTAAAATTTCAAATTTTCACAGAATAGATTTTTATTTTTTTAAATAAACCCTAGTATTTTAGAAACTACATTCAATTTGCTACAAATTCTATTCTTACATATTTTTCAAATAATATAGATAACTTATTCAAAATTTTAAGTCAAGAGTTACCTAACTCTAATTTTCTGATTTTTTTGCCCACTTAAAGATATATTTTTTCCATGATGATCTGCACATGCCATATGCAAATTAAAACAAAGTTTAATTGTGTAAAAGGGGAGGGAATATTCCATGGGAATATTCCCCTTTTGGAGGAATGTGCAAAGGAGGAATATTCCCTTAGAATATTTCCTTGCATGTGGGAGGGAATTAGATTAGTTAGATAATTGCTAATTAAAAAAGGGTTTACTCATGAAATTAGGGGATTTGGAGGAATAAAGTGACTTTTATTAAATTAAATGATTTAATGAAATGGGGAGGGTGAAATGACATTTAATTAAATAACTTAGGGTTATTTAATTAAATAAGAAGACTTAGGGAATTAAATTAAATAGTTTAATTTATTTAATTTAATGAGATGAAATGTTAATATGATAAGGGGGAATTAACCCGATTAGATGCGTTAGGTTAATAGATGCAAATGATAAAATTAATTAAATAGCTAGGATAATTTAATTAATTAAGCAAAAAGAGGATGGGTTCTAAGAGGAAATGATATTAGTATACCCGATTCGAGTGTATGATACCATTCAAAACATTTTCCAGTGTCTACAAAAGGTATGCATGAAAATGATAGAACATAAGCTAATATCTAGGCCAATCAGTGTTGGTTAATGGAGAACCATCTTCTTTATTTAGAGCTTTAAGAACAAAAAAAGTATCCCTTTTCCTTACTTGATTTAGGAATAATTGTCATTGAATTAACGTAATTTTACCTAGGTTTAATGTTGTAATGTGTTGTAACACATTCACATTGATCTTGGGCCCCTCTTTAATAAAATGTACATAATTTGTACCCTCTTTTAAGTGTTGTAGCACAATTTCACATTTATCTAAGGTATCATTAATTAATTATGGATAATTAGAGTTAATTAACCCCTTTAATTCAAATTTAAACCTTATTTGTGACACCTCTTGAAGATCTATCCCAAAACCCACAATTCAAATTACATAACATTTAATTGGGAAAATTTGAGGTCCTAGAAATTGGTGCTAGGACCCATTTTCCCTAGGTGGTGAATGGGTCCTCCCTCTATAGGAACCCCCTTTTTTTGCATATTCTACATGGGTTTTTTATGTTCTTTCACTCCTCGAAGGCAAGGTCTTGGTTGTTCCAAGACCCATTCACCTTAGGTGGCGAATGGGCCCTACCTTAATGAGGATGTACCCATTTGAATTTGATTCTGGTGGGATTCTAATAATGTTTATTTCCAAATTTGGTGTTGGCTTGAATTGTTTGAATTTTAGGGTTAATAAATTGATTTAGTATAAATATGGGGTTAATTCACATTGATTCTCCTAACAAAATCTAGCAAGTTCAAGTTATCACATGATAACTTACACAAGAGTTCACAAGAGAATTTTTAAAGGCATTTCAAGGTAGAATATCAAGAGTTTATTGTAACAATTAAAGATCATTTCATCATGTCTTAGGCATAGTGCATTCCTACATGTTGAGTTAAGATAGTGAATGTAGAATTGAAGATCTACTTGCAAGCATTGTTCACATCTTACTTGAGATTAAGATCTAAATTCTTCATGGCCACTACATGTTATATTGCAAATTTATCTTCCAAGACAACTTCCAAGGTATCAATATTACATCATTTCATGTTCATGCTCCAATT